>JAOTOM010004022.1:47500-212044 GCA_034440615.1 Ashinkailepas kermadecensis | reverse complement strand
CCAGACCCAACACCCAACACCCAACACCGGACGGCCACAGGCCGCCGACTGCACTCCCAACACCAGACCCAACACCCAACACCGGACGGCCACAAGCCGCCGACTGCACTCCCAACACCAGACCCAACACCCAACACCGGACGGCCACAGGCCGACAGCGCCGACTACACTCTCAACACCAGAACCAACACCCAACACCCAACACCGGACGGCCACAGGCCGCCGACTACACTCCCAACACCAGACCCAACACCCAACACCGGACGGCCACAAGCCGCCGACTACACTCCCAACACCAGACCCAACACCCAACACCGGACGGCCACAAGCCGCCGACTACACTCCCAACACCAGACCCAACACCCAACACCGGACGGCCACAAGCCGCCGACTACACTCTCAACACCAGACCCAACACCCAACACCGGACGGCCACAAGCCGCCGACTACACTCCCAACACCAGACCCAACACCCAACACCGGACGGCCATAAGCCGCCGACTACACTCCCAACACCAGACCCAACACCCAACACCGGACGGCCACAGGCCGCCGACTGCACTCCCAACACCAGACCCAACACCCAACACCCAACACCCAACACCCAACACCAGATGGCCACAGGCCGCCGACTACACTCCCAACACCAGACCCAACACCCAACACCGGACGGCCACAAGCCGCCGACTACACTCTCAACACCAGACCCAACACCCAACACCGGACGGCCACAAGCCGCCGACTGCACTCCCAACACCAGAACCAACACCCAACACCCAACACCGGACGGCCATAGGCCGCCGACTGCACTCCCAACACCAGACCCAACACCCAACACCCGGACGGCCACAGGCCGCCGACTGCACTCCCAACACCAGACCCAACACCCAACACCGGACGGCCACAGGCCGCCGACTGCACTCCCAACACCAGACCCAACACCCAACACCGGACGGCCACAAGCCGCCGACTGCACTCCCAACACCAGACCCAACACCCAACACCGGACGGCCACAAGCCGCCGACTACACTCCCAACACCAGACCCAACACCCAACACCGGACGGCCACAAGCCGCCGACTACACTCCCAACACCAGACCCAACACCCAACACCGGACGGCCACAAGCCGCCGACTACACTCCCAACACCAGACCCAACACCCAACACCGGACGGCCACAAGCCGCCGACTGCACTCCCAACACCAGACCCAACACCCAACACCGGACGGCCACAGGCCGCCGACTACACTCCCAACACCAGACCCAACACCCAACACCGGACGGCCACAAGCCGCCGACTACACTCCCAACACCAGACCCAACACCCAACACCGGACGGCCACAAGCCGCCGACTGCACTCCCAACACCAGACCCAACACCCAACACCGGACGGCCACAGGCCGCCGACTACACTCTCAACACCAGACCCAACACCCAACACCCAACACCGGACGGCCACAAGCCGCCGACTACACTCTCAACACCAGACCCAACACCCAACACCGGACGGCCACAAGCCGCCGACTACACTCCCAACACCAGACCCAACACCCAACACCGGACGGCCACAAGCCGCCGACTACACTCCCAACACCAGACCCAACACCCAACACCGGACGGCCACAAGCCGCCGACTGCACTCCCAACACCAGACCCAACACCCAAAACCGGACGGCCACAGGCCGCCGACTACACTCCCAACACCAGACCCAACACCCAACACCGGACGGCCACAAGCCGCCGACTACACTCTCAACACCAGAACCAACACCCAACACCGGACGGCCACAAGCCGCCGACTGCACTCCCAACACCAGACCCAACACCCAACACCGGACGGCCACAAGCCGCCGACTACACTCCCAACACCAGACCCAACACCCAACACCGGACGGCCATAGGCCGCCGACTGCACTCCCAACACCAGACCCAACACCCAACACCCAACACCCAACACCGGACGGCCACAGGCCGCCGACTGCACTCCCAACACCAGAACCAACACCCAACACCGGACGGCCACAGGCCGCCGACTACACTCTCAACACCAGACCCAACACCCAACACCCAACACCGGACGCCACAGGCCGCCGACTACACTCCCAACACCAGACCCAACACCCAACACCGGACGGCCACAAGCCGCCGACTACACTCCCAACACCAGACCCAACACCCAACACCGGACGGCCACAAGCCGCCGACTACACTCCCAACACCAGACCCAACACCCAACACCCAACACCCAACACCGGACGGCCACAAGCCGCCGACTACACTCCCAACACCAGACCCAACACCCAACACCGGACGGCCACAGGCCGCCGACTACACTCTCAACACCAGACCCAACACCCAACACCCAACACCGGACGCCACAGGCCGCCGACTACACTCCCAACACCAGACCCAACACCCAACACCGGACGGCCACAAGCCGCCGACTGCACTCCCAACACCAGACCCAACACCCAACACCGGACGGCCACAAGCCGCCGACTACACTCCCAACACCAGACCCAACACCCAACACCCAACACCCAACACCGGACGGCCACAGGCCGCCGACTGCACTCCCAACACCAGACCCAACACCCAACACCGGACGGCCACAAGCCGCCGACTACACTCCCAACACCAGACCCAACACCCAACACCGGACGGCCACAGGCCGCCGACTACACTCTCAACACCAGACCCAACACCCAACACCCAACACCGGACGCCACAGGCCGCCGACTACACTCCCAACACCAGACCCAACACCCAACACCGGACGGCCACAGGCCGCCGACTACACCTCAACACCAGACCCAACACCCAACACCCAACACCCAACACCGGACGCCACAGGCCGCCGACTACACTCCCAACACCAGACCCAACACCCAACACCGGACGGCCACAGGCCGCCGACTACACTCTCAACACCAGACCCAACACCCAACACCCAACACCGGACGGCCACAGGCCGCCGACTGCACTCCCAACACCAGACCCAACACCCAACACCCAACACCGGACGGCCACAGGCCGCCGACTACACTCCCAACACCAGACCCAACACCCAACACCGGACGGCCACAGGCCGCCGACTACACTCCCAACACCAGACCCAACACCCAACACCGGACGGCCACAGGCCGCCGACTACACTCCCAACACCAGACCCAACACCCAACACCAGACCCAACACCCAACACCCAACACCGGACGGCCACAGGCCGCCGACTACACTCCCAACACCAGACCCAACACCCAACACCAACACCCAACACCGGACGGCCACAGGCCGCCGACTACACTCCCAACACCAGACCCAACACCCAACACCGGACGGCCACAGGCCGCCGACTGCACTCCCAAGTCCGCCGCACTCTGCAGTGTTTGCCCAAGTGACAAGTACCCCAGTATCCAAGGTTACATAAGTTCCCTCCCATCTATCGAGCTGAGCTACAGCATGCCGCGATGCTCGCTCATTGGTATCTCAGGGCTCTCCGACAACACGTCCGAAAACCAACACTTGAAATGCCACCAGTCAGCTCTCCGCAACTGTAGAAGTGACGTACACCGCATGCAGTTCTTCACGTGGCAGAAGGGGAGGGCACTGGGCGGCGTTTCAAATCCAGCATTTCATGTGTGGCATCACCATTTCCGATCTGATGGTCGCAGATGAGAGCTTGAGGAGGGGCTGGTGCATCTACGCACGCACTGAAATGCAGGCTGGATGGGCGCTGATAAGCTGATGGGCTGATGAGCACATAACTGTCAAAAGTGCCCTTACAACCAGTTAACCTTCAGACCCATTTGAGATACTTGCTGGAGGTTCATGGCCGGCAGATGGCGCCCAACCAACTAGCTAACTCGATATGGCTCCAAAACAGTATTCAACTTCACCGACTGATTTTCATTTTCGCCCGTGAAACACCTCCACTTCCCCTTCCCACATGTCCAGCACGTATTACACTCAACTGAACCGTAATTGCCCAGCGGGCCCAAACTTCACCCAGTGAGGATTCCCTCTGTGGTTGAGAACTCTGCTCTCAGAGGCGATAGCCTGCTTCAGGTGTTGCGCCTAATAAGGTTGCTGAACGGAGCCGAGACTCACCCACGAAGAGCCCACACGCAAAGCATTGGCACTAATCGTATTCTGGTTTTCTAAGTACAGCAACTCATTAACATCGGGTGCGATCTATTGGTTACTTCGGGTACTAACTACTCCGGGTACTACGGGTAGTCACTTCGGGTACTACATGCCGAAACTACGTCAGTGATGACACCGTGAAACACTGGTCCAAATGTTTTCGTACTCTTCTGTGGCGGCCATTTTGTTCCGTATTGCACTGGATCACGAAAGTGATTTCACAGACAAGCCGGCAACCAGCTCTAATTGTGACGTCAATCCAACCATCAGCCTGTAGCCCTTCCACTGCTGGGTTCAGACCAAGCACACAAAACAGTGATTATCACCAGCTTAGATGCCCATAGACCGGTCGGACCCTCTGACACCCAATCGAATTCCAGGCAGTGACGTAGCCAAGGGCGGGGGGGGGGCAGCCGCCTCTGGCGGGCCCGAGGATGCCCTCCAGGCAATCGCTTTGAGGGGTCCGCAATGGCCCCCCGAGGTGTAGAGCAAGAGATAAAACCGAGGAAAGATTAAACTGCATCTAACAGATGGTGTGGAAAGGGCCCCTGAGACCCGAAGACGTCCACCTTGATGGCTGACGAGGACTGAGAAGACAAATGGGCCCGCCTGAGGGTTTGTTGGAACTGTCCTCACCAGAGTCTCAGTTATTATATCCTAGATCACAACACCTCGTACCCAGCTCAGTGAAAACGCTTGGTATTATCAGGCGATTGTTGCTCGGAGGAGGACATTTCAACATCACGGCAGCGTAGTCCGGGCAAGCCACCATGCCCATCCATCTCTCATTAGTGCAGTTTATGCGGCAGTTTTGGGGTTTCAGCACATCTTCCGGCGATAGCAGTTGGCGTATATATAATTGTTCGAGTTCTTCAGCTTTGCAATGCCAAAGATGGTCACAAACAGTGGCTGAGGCTGCCCCGCATTAACACGGTAGCCAAGTGTTAATGCGGGGCAGTTAATGTTTGTGACCATCTTTGGCTTTGCAATGCCAAAGATGGTCACAAACAGCGGCTGAGGCTGCCCCGCATTAACACGGTGGCCAAGTGTTAATGCGGGGCAGTTAATGTTTGTGACCATCTTTGGCTTTGCAATGCCAAAGATGGTCACAAACAGCGGCTGAGGCTGCCCCGCATTAACACGGTGGCCAAGTGCCATGACCGGGTCGGGGCATTCTCCTATAATTACAACGTTGATGAAACCGAGCGCCAACATCAATTTACCTTTTCGAAATTCGAGTCACATAGCATAGCATAGCATAACGTAGCTTCTTATAGGAGTTAACAAAGCCAAAGATCCGCCTCCGTTGCATGGTATGCAGTGTTCTTTGCAATACTTTTTAAAAAAACAACAAAAACGCGCCATTTGGCGGTTACAACAGTGTTCTGTCCGCAGTCACGCTGGAAATCAAACGCAGCGAAATCGTGTCAGATTTTTCCAGACCCTAGACGGCGACATGGGTCGATCTTTGCAGAGCCGAGGTATGGGCTGTGCAGAGACGCCGCTGCTCAGGGAACCTCGTCTGAGGCTCCTCGTCGTGGAACGCCGCCTCTTGCATACGTCTTAAACTACTGTGGAGCTGAAACACTGCTAACGGCCACTTGAAATGTGTGTTGAAATAATGGAGCTGAGCCACCGCAATGTCATCCGTCACGTGCTGCGTGACAGGCGGACATTTGAAGCTAAGATTGTGACAGTTGGTCGGCAGCTGTGGCAACCTCGACCCTTCAGAGTGTCTGAGCGGCCGCCGACCAGTTGCCGGCCGCCAGCCGGACGGAGGTGTGCAGTAGGTGGGCAGTAGGTGGGCAGTAGGTGGGCAGTAGGTGTGCAGTAGGTGGGCAGTAGGTCGGCCGAGAGGCCAGCCGCGCCGGGCGGAGGTGTGCAGTAGGTGGGCAGTAGGTCGGCCGAGAGGCCAGCCGCGCCGGGCGGAGGTGTGCAGTAGGTGGGCAGTAGGTCGGCCGAGAGGCCAGCCGCGCCGGACGGAGGTGTGCAGTAGGTGGGCAGTAGGTCGGCCGAGAGGCCAGCCGCGGCGGGCGGAGGTGTGCAGTAGGTGGGCAGTAGGTCGGCCGAG
The DNA here is from genome assembly GCA_034440615.1 of Ashinkailepas kermadecensis. Classification (NCBI taxonomy): domain Eukaryota; kingdom Metazoa; phylum Arthropoda; class Thecostraca; family Neolepadidae; genus Ashinkailepas; species Ashinkailepas kermadecensis. Next base: position 205,826 of record JAOTOM010004022.1, on the reverse strand, counting down.
AGGCCAGCCGCGCCGGGCGGAGGTGTGCAGTAGGTGGGCAGTAGGTCGGCCGAGAGGCCAGCCGCGCCGGACGGAGGTGTGCAGTAGGTGGGCAGTAGGTCGGCCGAGAGGCCAGCCGCGCCGGGCGGAGGTGTGCAGTAGGTGGGCAGTAGGTCGGCCGAGAGGCCAGCCGCGCCGGGCGGAGGTGGGCAGTAGGTGGGCAGTAGGTCGGCCGAGAGGCCAGCCGCGCCGGGCGGAGGTGTGCAGTAGGTGGGCAGTAGGTCGGCCGAGAGCCAGCCGCGCCGGACGGAGGTGTGCAGTAGGTGGGCAGTAGGTCGGCCGAGAGGCCAGCCGCGCCGGGCGGAGGTGGGCAGTAGGTGGGCAGTAGGTCGGCCGAGAGGCCAGCCGCGCCGGGCGGAGGTGTGCAGTAGGTGGGCAGTAGGTCGGCCGAGAGGCCAGCCGCGCCGGGCGGAGGTGTGCAGTAGGTGGGCAGTAGGTGGGCAGTAGGTCGGCCGAGAGGCCAGCCGCGCCGGACGGCGGTGTGCAGTAGGTGGGCAGTAGGTGGGCAGTAGGTGGGCCGAGAGGCCAGCCGCGCCGGACGGAGGTGTGCAGTAGGTGGGCAGTAGGTCGGCCGAGAGGCCAGCCGCGCCGGACGGAGGTGTGCAGTAGGTGGGCAGTAGGTGGGCAGTAGGTCGGCCGAGAGGCCAGCCGCGCCGGACGGAGGTGTGCAGTAGGTGGACAGTAGGTCGGCCGAGAGGCTAGCCGCGCCGGACGGAGGTGTGCAGTAGGTGGGCAGTAGGTCGGCCGAGAGGCCAGCCGCGCCGGGCGGAGGTGTGCAGTAGGTGGGCAGTAGGTCGGCCGAGAGGCCAGCCGCGCCGGGCGGAGGTGGGCAGTAGGTGGGCAGTAGGTCGGCCGAGAGGCCAGCCGCGCCGGACGGAGGTGTGCAGTAGGTGGGCAGTAGGTCGGCCGAGAGGCTAGCCGCGCCGGACGGAGGTGTGCAGTAGGTGGGCAGTAGGTGGGCCGAGAGGCCAGCCGCGCCGGACGGAGGTGTGCAGTAGGTGGGCAGTAGGTGGGCAGTAGGTGGGCAGTAGGTGGGCCGAGAGGCCAGCCGCGCCGGACGGAGGTGTGCAGTAGGTGGGCAGTAGGTCGGCCGAGAGGCCAGCCGCGCCGGACGGAGGTGGGCAGTAGGTGGGCAGTAGGTGGGCAGTAGGTCGGCCGAGAGGCCAGCCGCGCCGGGCGGAGGTGTGCAGTAGGTGGGCAGTAGGTCGGCCGAGAGGCCAGCCGCGCCGGGCGGAGGTGTGCAGTAGGTGGGCAGTAGGTCGGCCGAGAGGCCAGCCGCGCCGGACGGAGGTGTGCAGTAGGTGGGCAGTAGGTGGGCAGTAGGTGGGCCGAGAGGCCAGCCGCGCCGGACGGAGGTGTGCAGTAGGTGGGCAGTAGGTGGGCAGTAGGTCGGCCGAGAGGCCAGCCGCGCCGGACGGAGGTGGGCAGTAGGTGGGCAGTAGGTGGGCAGTAGGTCGGCCGAGAGGCCAGCCGCGCCGGGCGGAGGTGTGCAGTAGGTGGGCAGTAGGTCGGCCGAGAGGCCAGCCGCGCCGGGCGGAGGTGTGCAGTAGGTGGGCAGTAGGTCGGCCGAGAGGCCAGCCGCGCCGGACGGAGGTGTGCAGTAGGTGTGCAGTAGGTGGGCAGTAGGTCGGCCGAGAGGCCAGCCGCGCCGGGCGGAGGTGTGCAGTAGGTGGGCAGTAGGTCGGCCGAGAGGCCAGCCGCGCCGGGCGGAGGTGAGCAGTAGGTGGGCAGTAGGTCGGCCGAGAGGCCAGCCGCGCCGGACGGAGGTGTGCAGTAGGTGGGCAGTAGGTCGGCCGAGAGGCCAGCCGCGCCGGGCGGAGGTGTGCAGTAGGTGGGCAGTAGGTGGGCAGTAGGTCGGCCGAGAGGCCAGCCGCGCCGGGCGGAGGTGTGCAGTAGGTGGGCAGTAGGTGGGCAGTAGGTCGGCCGAGAGGCCAGCCGGGCCGGACGGAGGTGTGCAGTAGGTGGGCAGTAGGTCGGCCGAGAGGCCAGCCGCGCCGGGCGGAGGTGTGCAGTAGGTGGGCAGTAGGTCGGCCGAGAGGCCAGCCGCGCCGGACGGAGGTGTGCAGTAGGTGGGCAGTAGGTCGGCCGAGAGGCCAGCCGCGCCGGACGGAGGTGTGCAGTAGGTGTGCAGTAGGTGGGCAGTAGGTCGGCCGAGAGGCGAGCCGCGCCGGGCGGAGGTGTGCAGTAGGTGGGCAGTAGGTCGGCCGAGAGGCCAGCCGCGCCGGGCGGAGTGTGCAGTAGGTGGGCAGTAGGTCGGCCGAGAGGCTAGCCGCGCCGGGCGGAGGTGTGCAGTAGGTGGGCAGTAGGTCGGCCGAGAGGCCAGCCGCGCCGGGCGGAGGTGTGCAGTAGGTGGGCAGTAGGTGGGCAGTAGGTCGGCCGAGAGGCCAGCCGCGCCGGGCGGAGGTGTGCAGTAGGTGGGCAGTAGGTGGGCAGTAGGTCGGCCGAGAGGCCAGCCGGGCCGGGCGGAGGTGTGCAGTAGGTGGGCAGTAAGTCGGCCGAGAGGCCAGCCGCGCCGGACGGAGGTGTGCAGTAGGTGGGCAGTAGGTGGGCAGTAGGTCGGCCGAGAGGCCAGCCGGGCCGGGCGGAGGTGTGCAGTAGGTGGGCAGTAGGTCGGCCGAGAGGCCAGCCGCGCCGGACGGAGGTGTGCAGTAGGTGGGCAGTAGGTCGGCCGAGAGGCTAGCCGCGCCGGACGGAGGTGTGCAGTAGGTGGGCAGTAGGTGGGCAGTAGGTGTGCAGTAGGTGGGCAGTAGGTCGGCCGAGAGGCCAGCCGCGCCGGACGGAGGTGTGCAGTAGGTGGGCAGTAGGTCGGCCGAGAGGCTAGCCGCGCCGGACGGAGGTGTGCAGTAGGTGGGCAGTAGGTCGGCCGAGAGGCCAGCCGCGCCGGGCGGAGGTGTGCAGTAGGTGGGCAGTAGGTCGGCCGAGAGGCCAGCCGCGCCGGGCGGAGGTGGGCAGTAGGTGGGCAGTAGGTCGGCCGAGAGGCCAGCCGCGCCGGACGGAGGTGTGCAGTAGGTGGGCAGTAGGTCGGCCGAGAGGCCAGCCGCGCCGGGCGGATGTGTGAGAGATCAGGCCCAGTTGATCAGGAGATACAGAGTGCGGACAAATTGTCTCCGCGTGTCCGCCGGAGCGCGGACTGGGCCGGCCGGAGCGCCTGTTGCCCAACCACTCGCAGCGGCAGCAGACAAAGGAAAATCGACGGATTCCATTTGTCGAAGATCCCGACTGCAGCGTTTCCCAGGTACGGTTGGTGTCGGTACCTGCATCCAAAGGTTCCAACAGTAGGTCAATTAGTACGCTGAAACGGATATATGACTGCTTAATAAGGACAGCAAAAGAGGAGAAAGTCATACTGGCGTAGATAACTGACGTGCGACCATTCCGCTCGGACTCGTCCATGGAGCCCGGATCTCGCCGGCGCTCGCGCCACAGCGTCAGACCTTGTAGCGCGAGCTTCAACTGTGGCGTGCATGCCGGCCCGGAGGTCACAATGACCGTGCCATCGCCAGCTGCGTCTGAGATGGCCACCTGACCGCCGGCGGCCGCCATTTGGTGGCGAGTTTCCTCTTTAACATGCCTCTGTCGGCATGGCGGAGCATCCGTCCCGATAGCTGCCGATGGCTGTGGAGACGTACCCCCTGCTGTCAGACGCACCCGCTGCCAACTGTACCGCAGGCCGGCCACTGCAGCCGGGTCAGAAGCCTGCTACCGCCAGTTGTCCGTGACCGGGTGCTGCTGCTCACATCAGCTTGATTCCCCCTCTCTCTCTCCCTCCCGATGTCTCTGTCTCGCTCTCTCTCCGTCTCTCTCGCTCTCTCTCCGTCTCTCTCTATCTCCCTGTGTCTCTCTATCTCCCTGTCTCTCTCTATCTCCCTGTCTCTCTCTCTCTCTCTGGTTGGTTAGTTATTGGTTTTACGACACGTCGACCGTTGAGTCATACAGCGTCACCAATCTCTCACGCCGATTGGTCGCGGGCGAAGAGTAGCGACAGGTGAGATTCGAACCCACAATCTTCCGATTGTGATACGAGCATCTTACCCCTAGACCACTCGTCCCCTGTCTCTCTCTCTCTCCCTGTCTCTCTCTATCTCCCTGTCTCTCTCCCTGTCTCCCTGTCTCCCTGTCTCCTCTGTCTCCTCTCTCTCTCTCTCTCTCTGTCTCTCTCTCTCTCTCTCTCTCTCTCTCTCTCTCTCTCTCTCTCTCTCTCTCTCTCTCTCTCTCTCTCTCTCTCTCTCTCTCTCTCTCTCTCTCTCTCTCTCTCTCTCTCTCTCTCTCTCTCTCTCTCTCTCTCTCTCTCTCTCTCTCTCTCTCTCTCTCTCCCTCTCTCTCTCTCTCTCTCTCTCTCCCCCCTCTCTGTATCCCTCTGTGACAGGTGGCACCTGCCCTGTCGCTCGGACGGCGATGGAGCGGCGCCCGAGCGGTCGGCCGCCCGGAACAGCGCGGGCACCAGCCAGTCCCACAGATGGGTGACGTCGCGGAGAGCGTGATGCTCCCCGGTGTGGTGCGACCATAGAGCCAGGCAGGCCGCACCGACTACAGCAGTTTGTCCAGATCGGACTCGGCCCCATGACAGCTCCCACAACTCGCTGAGTGGGATGGTGAGTTTTGTGCGACTGTGTGTGACACGTCTAGTCGGATTGCTCTTCCTTGAAGGAAGTTATCTGTAGGCGGTTTCACGCGTGCACTAGCGGGAAGTAATCGTCATGACATCGAAATGGCGGGGTCAGGGCATAACAATTACGTTGATCTGAAAGTTTTTAGTCTGTAGATTGGACCAATTTATGATATCAATAAACAAACAGAGTAGGTTCAGTTACCTAATACGACAAGTTTTTGGACTAGTAACAGCCTGTTTATACACAAACCCTGAAAATGTACACCCACATCCGCGCCTGATGCGTCATCTAGTCGGAAATCTGGAAGTCAGACCAAGCGAGCCTGACTTGGGAAGTAAACTCGATGACAACAGCTGTTTGTCGAATTCAGCGGTCTTCAAATGCCAAATTTTCCGAGCACTCGACCACTCTGATCAATATCGCCAGCCAACTTCAACTGCAGTAAGTGATTGGCCCTTTATGATAGCTGGGACGAATCATAATCCACGTTTCAAAAAATGACGTCATTATTTGTGCTCTGATTGCATCATTTACGGCTGAAATATGTTAGGTGAGCCAACAAACAAGTTTGTCTCAGATGCACATATTTTGGACGTGTTGCGGTCTTTTGGGTGCTGTAAACAATTCATGCTTTGTTCTTTCTTGCGTGTATGATATTCAAAGACAAGGATCAATTTCCCTCCCCCCACAGTAGGGGATATTCAGGTAGGAGTACAGCAACATTTAAAAACGGAGCCATGTATGGTGCGGTACAGCGGACGCCATTACAACTGTAAACAACCCGCTTGTAAAGTGGAGATAATTTAATATTTTCGGGAGCGTCAAGAGGGAATCGTAGCATCTGGAAATGATGTATTTCAATATTTATTCATAATACAGGTACTTCACAGTCATAAAATAAAACGCAAAAGGAAAAATATTAATCCGCAGGATATATACTACCACTTTCTCCTTAATATTGTATATATGCTGGTAATCCAACGGCAAATTTATGTTCTATCCGGCAACTCCTACCTCCCGGCCATGGTGTCAAATGCGGCCAGATTGGCTGGTTGTTTCTGTGAATTGAGCGTTTTTTTTCTTCTTCAAACAGTGCCACAATTTGAATATGCTGATTGAGTTTAATATTGAGTTTATTACTTCATAGTTAAAACTTCTTGAACATTCCATATATACAGATAAAGTACATATATTTCAATGATATGCCCTTCATACTAGACGAAGTCATCGACATTGCATCCCGGTGCTTATTGGCCGTCGTGAAAGGGCTTATGTCTCGGAACGCAAATTACAGCTTGGGGAGCACAACGGGCAGGACTCATAATGCCCTAAGAGCTGCTTGTTTTCATGTCGTGAAACCGTCGCACGCACCTGTGAAGCGAAACAGCTCGCATCATTGAGCTTTGAGTATTGAGTTTTGACATTTTTAGTTTCGCAATTTGTCACGACATGGCACAACAAAGCTAACCCCATGTACCGAACTAAATGCTCCCTCAAGCATCGTAAAATCATTCAGCGAATCGTTTTATTCGCTCACTTATTTCTTCATCTTCAAAAGCATGTCACATTGGGAATGTGTTGAAGAGTTATTGTCATATCGCAACAAGATACCCAAGAGTAGGTTCAAGGTCGTCGTATGACGACATTCTTTTCAAACTAAACATATTTCCAGGTTTGAGCAGAAGTGAAAAGGTATCTCAGCCCCATGTGTGGATGACAGGCTGGGCATTTGCCTACACACCGGTGAGAGATAAAGCGTTTTCACCGTGTTTAGCCGTGCAATCTAAGCTGCGCAGCCTCGACGAGGGGTGCCACCGGCTCCACGGGTCAGCAAGGCACCAACTGTGATGCGTGTCACGGCTCTTTTTCGCATCACTAATACCAGACGTCCTTCCTTGTTATTGCCCATGTGGAGAGGAAACAGCCCACCATGACAGCCCGGCTACGCGATGATTCCTGTGGAAAATATTTGGAATTGTTCATCACCCATGCGTTCTAGGATCTGGCGACATGTCGCTTGGATAATGTGTTGGTCATAAGAGTATTTTGCAGCTATGCGTACTAATTTGTTCTTTCGTCAGATTTAAATGGTATGATGGTATGATAGATGGTATGATGTAGAACAAAGTACTCACGCAAATTGCGGGCGTAGGTTTTCGTCAGTGTGGCAGCTTGAACGGGTTAAAAAATCCCAGACCGGCTGGAACAGTCGAAAACCAGCTTAAGCCAGCTTTGATCAAGTCTGGGGCGAAGTGCATCCATTCGTGTCGCACGACGGCCCACAGACACATAGGAGGAACCTCACATAACAGTGACGTGCTTTACAATTGATGTCCCTTCACATCATCACTATATTCACAATACAATTGATGTCCCTTCCCTTCGGCCCGCTGAAGATTGCTGGGCCGTCCGACAGACCAGCACCCCTGGCAGTAGAGGCGGACGGGCGACAGCGGCGCGCACCTCTGCTGCCGGCCACTGTGACCAGCACCCCTGGCAGTAGAGACGGACGGGCGACAGCGGCGTGCACCTCTGCTGCCGGCCACTGTGACCAGCACCCCTGGCAATAGAGGCGGACGGGCGACAGCGGCGCGCACCTCTGCTGCCGGCCACTGTGACCAGCACCCCTGGCAGTAGAGGCGGACGGGCGACAGCGGCGCGCACCTCTGCTGCCGGCCACTGTGACCAGCACCCCTGGCAGTAGAGACGGACGGGCGACAGCGGCGCGCACCTCTGCTGCCGGCCACTGTGACCAGCACCCCTGGCAGTAGAGGCGGACGGGCGAAAGCGGCGCGCACCTCTGCTGCCGGCGACTGTGACCAGCACCCCTGGCAGTAGAGGCGGACGGGCGACAGCGGCGCGCACCTCTGCTGCCGGCCACTGTGACCAGCACCCCTGGCAATAGAGGCGGACGGGCGACAGCGGCGCGCACCTCTGCTGCCGGCCACTGTGACCAGCACCCCTGGCAATAGAGGCGGACGGGCGACAGCGGCGCGCACCTCTGCTGCCGGCCACTGTGACCAGCACCCCTGGCAGTAGAGGCGGACGGGCGACAGCGGCGCGCACCTCTGCTGCCGGCCACTGTGACCAGCACCCCTGGCAATAGAGACGGACAGTAGAGACGGCGGCGCGCACCTCTGCCGCCGGCGACTGTACTCTCGACTCGACTGGCGGCGTCCGTTTGGCGCCAAGCAGCTGCCGCGCTTGGCACCAAACGGACGAGGCATTACACAGCACTATCTCCAGACCGTCCGACTGATATTGCCGCATCATCAAGTCAAGTTGATAGGAATTTAATTTGCAAGGCAGTCAACGAATCGCAGCGTGCACGCTGGCAACCACCCGACGTCGCAATCTCGCAGAAGCCGTGTGACATCAGGTGCACAACGAGCTCACAACTGGAAGGGATGGACAGGCTATCTGCGTGCGCTTTCTGCAAGATTCAAGTCCACAGAGTGGGGCTGGGCCGCACCCGACGTGTTCGCCACAGCTGACCACAGCTGCCGCTGCCGCTCACGCGACGAGAGAAGGAGGGAGGCGGCACCGGTCATTGCGCCTGCACCCCACGGTGGCCACTGGTGAGATGTGACCGTGACCAAGCCACGTCAGTAATTACACTGCAGAGCCGGCACCCCCCCCCTCCCCGTCCCGTCCCGTGTAATCTGGACCCGGTGCACACGACCGGCCAGCCAGAACAAAGACAGACCACCGACTGCGGAGGCCCACTCCCGCACCGCTGCCGACCGCAGCGAGCTGGTGAAGCGCCGGAGCCGGGCACGGGAGGTGATCCTCTGAAGCTGAGCACCGCACCACCGGAGCCGGGCACGGGAGGTGATCCTCTGAAGCTGAGCACCACACCACCGGAGCCGGGCACGGGAGGTGATCCTCTGAAGCTGAGCACCGCACCACCGGAGCCGGGCACGGGAGGTGATCCTCTGAAGCTGAGCACCACACCGCCGGAGCCGGGCACGGGAGGTGATCCTCTGAAGCTCAGCACCACACCACCGGAGCCGGGCAGCTGGAGGTGATCCTCTGAAGCTGAGCACCGCACCACCGGAGCCGGGCACGGGAGGTGATCCTCTGAAGCTGAGCACCACACCACCGGAGCCGGGCAGCTGGAGGTGATCCTCTGAAGCTGAGCACCGCACCACCGGAGCCGGGCACGGGAGGTGATCCTCTGAAGCTGAGCACCACACCACCGGAGCCGGGCACGGGAGGTGATCCTCTGAAGCTGAGCACTGCACCACCGGAGCCGGGCAGCTGGAGGTGATCCTCTGTACCTGGCCAGCGGATGATCCTCCAAACCTGAATACCTACCACAGAGGACCAGACTCTGCGCCCGAGCTGACCCTTCTCTGCACCTGGCAAGCACTTTGGACCATCCTGAGCACCTGACCAACATGCTCACCGGATATTCTTCTATTATATCAGACCGACACACACCTGTATCGTTTGTACCTGAACAACACCATTTAAGCAACACTGTTTCTCTTCCTCGACCACAGGCTAGAATGTATACTCAGCACATAATCATCACCTGGAATTGTCAGAAAACCTTGAAAACTACTTAAGATACCTTTCATCTATATCACTGTATCCAGAACCGGATCCAGGGGGCAAATGGTCTACGCTCAAGAGGCCGACTTTTGTTGATATTTTGATTTAAAATGACATTTTCTTGAACTCGAAGACACTTTCTGATATGAATATTGCCCTAAACGGACCCGACTAATCATAGCTCTTCACATCTGATGTGTTTTTCGAAGCAGCATAAATTCGTCTTCACTTCGAGGCCATGTTTCTGGATCCGTCCCTGACTGCAATACCTGACTCAGTAACAAATTGACGGAAAAACATGCGGCTGAAACTCCGGAGCCGAAACGAACAGCCAGGACGCAGGGAAATGCGAAACCCTCCTCGTTCTTGCAAACAACGCACCTGAAGGAAAATTTCACTTTTTGATCGTCATAAGGTCAGGGGTGGCCCAGAGCTGGCGAGTGGCGCAATCGCCAATCGGCCCGCGCACCAAGACGCCGCCAATGGGCCCGCGCACCAAGACGCCGCCAATGGGCCCGCGCACCAAGACGCCGCCAATGGGCCCGCGCACCAAGACGCCGCCAATGGGCATGCACGCGGCGCGCCGCCAGGACACCTGCCGACGACTGGAGATTTCCACAGCCGCAGCCGCAGCGCGCGACCACCCGCGAACTGGCTGCGCCGCGCCGCGCCGCTGGTCACGTGACCGGCGGCGCCAGCTGGCGACTGTGGCGGACGTGGCGCACAAGGTCAGCGGCGCGGCGCGGGTGTGAGCGCGCGCGCGCCGGGCGGCGCCGCGCCAGCTGGCCGCGGCTCAGCCGACACGGCGCCGTCCTGACGGACAGCTACCCGACCTCGTCCACGGGTGGCCCCGTTGTGCGGCCGCCTCCTCGTCCACGGGTGCCCTCCGTTGTACGGCCGCCTCGGCGTGTACTAACGTCCAGCCGTGGAACAACGCCTCCTCTTCGGATTACCACAGAGAGCGACAATTCTCCCACAAGGACGCCTCTTACGAACAGCTGTTGGGATTGGACAGAACAGAAATTGGCATACGAAGGCGACGCCGCTTTGTCAGCCGGAACTGGGCGAATGCCTGTCGCGAAGCGGTATAAGAGCTACTGAATCGGCCTGCCGTGGCTGAGCGGGCAGCCACAAGACGTGACGCGGCCCAGAGTTAGAACAGTCTCCTCAGCGGTGCAGAACATGCGCTCTTTACGCTCTGTTCCGGCTATTGGTCGAAAGGCCATCAGTTGCGGCCACCAGAAACATTGCTGGGATGCGGACAACAGAAACGTCTCTGGGATGCGGGCAACTGCACCACGAACATTGCCGGTCCGTGTCTGAGAAAGTCCGTTTCAATTAATCTTTCCTTTCTGGTTAGTATGTGTGGGATTCATTCGCTTATTCGACTTCTTCCCCACAAGAAACTTTGTCGAGAGATCGAAATATTCTTGCTTTCGCTGTCCCCGTACCTTCTGGGTGGAGCCATTCAGAGGTCTCTAGAATATTGTCGAATCTGTGCATGCTTCAGGTCCCCCAATGTCGGAACTCTCCGTGAATATATGTGTTTGTGTGTATATATATATATATATATATATATATATATATATATATATATATATATATATATATATGAATAGGGTTGGTGAGGAGGTGGGTATTTATATGATGTTCCCAGTAATGTTCGTCCTCGACCATTAGGAAATGCTAGTAAACTAGATAAAATCCAGTTGAATACACTTCAGCGGCCATTTCTTGTGGCAACGTTCCACCCGAAGATCCCGTGTTGCCTGAATTCTAACCATGGTCGTCTATTATCTGCATCACCAATATAGAGAACGCTCTACTGAAGTCGCTTTTCCCTCTCTTACTAATGCGCTGAACGCTCCTGATTGTTACTTTATCAATGAAAAATGTCTTCGGAAACATCTCCAGATAACTCTAAACTGCCTCCGGCAAATGCTTTGGCTGTTATAACTGCTCATTTTTGGCCACGGTCACTCGTAGCCCCTGGGATCGCACTTAAACTTTGTCGCCATCATTGCCTTTCCTGTATACCTCGCTTGCGAGCAACAACAATTTTGTTAATTGTCGATCTGCTCGATGAGTTTTTTAAATTGTATTGTATTGCTCGATGCCGTTGGTAAATTTAAAAGTCGACTCACATGCACTACTGGTGCATTGTAGTGGTGTCAACCTCAGACAGTGTAGCCAGAACATACCACTTTGCGTGGGTAAGTGACTGAGCGGGGACGAGACCAGCAGTGGTGACAACCTCAGACAATGTAGCCAGAACATACCACTCTGCGTGGGTAAGTGACTGAGCGGGGACGAGACCAGCAGTGGTGACAACCTCAGACAGTGTAGCCAGAACATACCACTCTGCGTGGATGAGTGACTGCGGGGGACGAGCTCACTCACTCACAGCTTGTCGCGTGAGTAAATTATGCCCGGTGTTCACCACCAGAGCTGACCGGCTGCCGGCCGCCCCGCGGGTCGGAAAGGACGCCTCAGGCTACTGAATCCAGCCAGTGCGCTGGCTGGATTCACCAACGTCCGCCGCTACAGCGGCGGGCGTTGGTGAAATGTGGATATGTACACCGGGTGTTTGACTCTTCTGGACTCGTGGACTGTTTGACTCTGCGGACTCTTCCGGCAGTCTGTGCAAACGACCGCCGCCGGCGCGGTCGGCCTTCCCAGAACGCTGAGCCGTGCTGAACTTTTTGAGCGCGCCGGTCCCTCTGGTGGTGGATTGGTTGGATCGGAATCGCGAACCCGTGGCGGTTGGCGGGCTTAGTCTGCAGCTTAAAAGCTTAAGCACATTTTTGAAACATAAGAGTGTAAGCAAAATACAATATCCTGCATTGATTATCATTTTAAAATGTATTACATCGACTGACATGATTAGTCTCATATTATGGATTCTGACGGTGCAGTTGGCAGGCATCATGAACATGGGAAGCTTTTTTGTATCATTCTTCAGACTTTTGATGTCAGTCCAACCATCTGTGATAGTCACTGACGGTCGCATCACAAAACTGGATGGTCTGACAGTTTTAACGCAAGGCTGGATAGCCTAAGGAGGGTGAATTTTGGAAGCATTTCTAGGGTCGTCAAACGCTTATAATTAAAATCAGCGACCACCCACACTGAAACACGATAAGAAGGAACAAAAGCCTCTACATTCTACACCTAGTCCTAGACGGACAAAAATTGATTCCGTGTTTGGTTTGTCAGCTGTTTGCTACTCAGTGTTTGCCAGCAATCGCCATGACAGACATGCTTGACCCTGCGGGTCGGTGCGGGCAATCAGAGTTTGCGGTGATGAGGTTAGGTGGAAATGTCACGTCTTCTAGTTTAAGATAGCTTATTTGAAATATATGGTCCTGAAAACCCCAGAAATGGTCTTGTTTCTAGCATTTATCTTGAGGAGGCCATCGGGCTCTGCACCATATGAATCTAGACTTTATGTTAAAATTATTGTTTGAAAAATGTGCCGAGGCGAGCGACACGGCCGCTCCAGCAGGCGCTACGCACGCGCCGACGAACGATGAACTCGCGCAGGCGGGCGACACGCCCGCACCGGCGGGCCACACACCCGCGTCAGCGGGCCCAGCCCCCGTACCGGCGGGCCACGCACCCACGTCAGCGGGCCCAGCACCCATACCGGCGGGCCACGCATCCACGTCAGCGGGCCCAGCACCCATACCGGCGGGCCACGCACCCACGTCAGCGGGCCCAGCACCCATACCGGCGGGCCACGCATCCACGTCAGCGGGCCCAGCACCCATACCGGCGGGCCACGCACCCACGTCAGCGGGCCCAGCACCCATACCGGCGGGCCACACACCCACGTCAGCGGGCCCAGCCCCCCGTACCGGCGGACCACACACCCACGTCAGCGGCCCAGCCCCCGTACCGGCGGGCCACGCACCCACGTCAGCGGGCCCAGCACCCGTACCGGCAGGCCACGCACCCATGTCAGCGGGCCCAGCACCCATACCGGCGGGCCACGCACCCACGTCAGCGGGCCCAGCACCCGTACCGGCAGGCCACGCACCCATGTCAGCGGGCCCAGCACCCATACCGGCGGGCCACGCACCCACGTCAGCGGGCCCAGCACCCATACCGGCGGGCCACACACCCACGTCAGCGGGCCCAGCTGCCGTGTTGGCGGGTGACGCGATGTCGCCTACAGAGGTCTGGCGTCGCCTACAGGGGATCTGGTGTCGCCTGCAGGGGGTCTGGTGTCGCCTACAGGGGATCTGGTGTCGCCTGCAGGGGGTCTGGTGTCGCCTACAGGGGGTCTGGCGTCGCCTACAGGGGGTCTGGTGTCGCCTACAGGGGGTCTGGCGTCGCCTACAGGGGGTCTGGTGTCGCCTGCAGGGGGTCTGGTGTCGCCTACAGGGGGCCTGGCGTCGCCTACAGGGGTCTGGCGTCGCCTACAGGGGGTCTGGTGTCGCCTGCAGGGGGTCTGGTGTCGCCTACAGGGGGTCTGGCGTCGCCTACAGGGGGTCTGGCGTCGCCTACAGGGGGTCTGGCGTCGCCTACAGGGGGTCTGGCGTCGCCTACAGGGGGTCTGGCGTCGCCTACAGGGGTCTGGCGTCGCCTACAGGGGGTCTGGCGTCGCCTACAGGGGTCTGGCGTCGCCTACAGGGGGTCTGGCGTCGCCTACAGGGGTCTGGCGTCGCCTACAGGGGGTCTGGCGTCGCCTACAGGGAGTCTGGCGTCGCCTACAGGGTGCTGGCGTCGCCTACAGGGGGTCTGGCGTCGCCTACAGGAGGTCTGGCGTCGCCTACAGGGGGTCTGGCGTCGCCTACAGGGAGTCTGGCGTCGCCTACAGGGGTCTGGCGTCGCCTACAGGGGTCTGGCGTCGCCTACAGGGGGTCTGGCGTCGCCTACAGGGGGTCTGGCGTCGCCTACAGGGGTCTGGCGTCGCCTACAGGGCAGATATGCCAACCACAGACTGAGTCAGCGGACCAACTGCTTTGAGGGCTTCGAAGTTGCCACATCAGGCGGGTGCTGAAATGTTCAAATAAATATAAAAAAGTACAAAGTTGCCAGCGCCCTGAGATGAGCTGTGGCGGCGTATCCGTGTCGCCGCAAGTCCGGCCATGTACCGATGTGACATGACATCGCTTTAGCGGGGCCTGTATTATTACCGACGCCATGGTGACATGACCTCGCTTTAGAAGGGCCTGTACCATGACGTGGCTGGAGTACTAAAAAAAACGGACAAAACAAGGAGCTGGAACATATAGCTGCATCCGTGCGCTATGAAGCACATCTTGCCGCAATTTCCAGATGAGGTGAAGATGAGATGAGGTGAGGTCAGGTCAGGTGAGGTCAGATCAGGTGACATTAAGGGGACGAAAATAGAAAGTGGATTTGTTTTTGCGTATTGTTGCGTTGGGTGGAGAGGCAGCTCGTCTCCGACAACGGTGCCGTTCTCTCCCGAACGTGACGACGAGGGACAAGAGACCAGGATCTTGGTCCTGATCCTGATCCTCTGCGGTACGGCAGTCCGGCGCGCTCCGTGGTGTTCTGCACTTACCTCTCGGATGTAGTGCAGGAAGCTGAGGTCAACACGGTCGTCCTGCAGCCAGGTCAGCTCCAGGTTGCCGTCCACGAAGGTGCAGTTTGTGTATCGGTCGCGCAGGTTCTGGTAATGCGTTGTCCGGTTTCCTGGCACCGACATCCGCCCACTGGTGCCGATACAAACTGGCGGCAGAGTACAGGCACAGGTCAACCGGAGCATAAACACATTCCAGTCAGGGCACAAGTACGGGCCAGTCCGGGTGCAGGTACAGGTCAACCAGAGCATAGGTACGGGCCAGATAGTGTACAGGTACGGGTCAGTCCGAGTGCAGGTACAGGCCAACCAAAGCACAGGCACAGGCCTGTCAGGGTACAGGCCTGTCAGGGTACAGGCACAGACCAGCAAGGGTGCAGGTACAAGTCAGTGCAGGTGCAGGTACAGATCATTCAGCCTACATGTGCAAACCGGTCAAGGTACAGGTACCGATCAATCAGACCATGGATATATTTTCACTTCCGTTTTATTTACGGGGAATATCAGATATGGAGGGGGGCAAGTTTGCATATGAAACAGCAAAAGAGAGGATTTCAATGGAGATAAGGGAAAAGCGTACATTCCCCGAAAGTAAGGCAGGGACTAATATACTTATTGGAGATGCCTGGGGGACATCTTCCCTCCAGCCAATAGAGAATACACCCATGCCACATTGTACTGGCGCGCCGGACTCGGAGCACGGGTACCGGTACGAGTGGGACCATTCTGTACTTGTACCAGTACAAGGGGCAGAGGTCAGTTAGTCCAGACCAGGAGTGCAGCCGGTGTTTCTGTAGATGGTGGTAGGACAACATAAGGATGTGCAAAAGCAACTCAGCCGGCCATGCTCAAGTCGGAAGCCAGAGCCTTAAGACAACGAAATAATTTTGTTTGGTTGGCTGCAAGCATGAAAGAGCCAAATAGCTTCTGGGAGTGAGTGCAGAATATGGCGGTGGATGGGACTACAGGTCCAACCACCCCAACCTGACATGAACTTTAGCATTAGCCACATGGGCTTTGCGTGGAAATAGGGTATAAAATGTCCTTTGCCAACAAATTGTGAGACAGCTACTACTTAGACCCTTTGTAGGCTTGGTAGGCCAAGTCCAGATCCAGGTCCAGGTAGATCCAGATAGGCCGAAATCTGCAAGGATGTTCGCCTACCTGGACAGAAAACCGAAACGAAGAAAACAACACGTTAAGAGGCACATACACGAGAACTTCTATTTACCAGAGGACACCATTGTGGGTGCTAGAGAAGTAAGGGCCGGGGCGGGCTATATGGGTACCGTGCTGCCGACACAGGATCGGGCATCCTGCCGCTGTCAACCGACAACGGTGTTGGCAGGTGCAGTGAGTATAGATGGCGGGCTATATGGGTACCGTGCTGCCGACACAGGATCGGGCATCCTGCCGCTGTCAACCGACAACGGTGTTGGCGAGGTTGCGGTGAATATAGATGGCGGGCTATATGGGTACCGTGCTGCCGACACAGGATCGGGCATCCTGCCGCTGTCAACCGACAACGGTGTTGGCGAGGTTGCGGTGAATATAGATGGCGGGCTATATGGGTACCGTGCTGCCGACACAGGATCGGGCATCCTGCCGCTGTCAACCGACAACGGTGTTGGCGAGGTTGCAGTGAATATAGATGGCGGGCTATATGGGTGCCGTGCTGCCGACACAGGATCGGGCATCCTGCCGCTGTCAACCGACAACGGTGTTGGCGAGGTTGCAGTGAATATAGATGGCGGTATAGGTCCTCTCACACGGATCGGGCATCCGCCCTGTCAACCACAACGGTGTTGCGAGGTTGCGGTGAATATAGATGGCGCGACGCCGTGCTCAGCGCCACCACCATCAAGTGACCCAGCGCGGCCGGGGACACCGCAAAACCTTTCTTTGCACGAAGAATGCGAGCAATTTAGAGGAAATGCTGGGATGAAACTGACCGAAAAGCAAAATTCACATAGCAGGCTTAATTCGGGTTCGAAGAAAGCAAGGCTTGAAACATTGCAAGGAAAGGTTATGGAAGTGCCAAAAGAATGGTTGCCAGGTCCAACCGGGTCGGACTGCTCATGTTAGTTTATTTTCTGTCCACATACGAGCCGACTTGTTCTGGCTTTGCCATCGCTCTTAATGCTAGCCGGGTGCAGAGCTGAGGCGACCAAAGGCGACAATACAGGGGACCAGCCGCCCGCAACAAGAAGGTCGCGGAGTGTGGAGGCCCAGCCCCGCCCGCTCCCTCTTCTGCCTCCTGCCGTCGCTACACAATGCGGATCGTGTGAAAGTGGTCGGGATAAGAGCTGCCTGCACAGTGCAGTGTGCACAGTGCACATTGCGGCGATAGCGCCGCACTGGACGCCCTTGCAGCAAGATAGCGTTGCACGGCAGGGTGTCGCCGGTAGCCGGCGGGCGCCAGGTGGGCGCCAGGTGGGCACCACCACCGAGCGCACTCAGCTGACGCTGAGAGGAGCGGGACGACCCCAGTCGGCGGTGACAGACTTCGAGTCGTGCTGTGGTGTCATCGAGACGACGGACGTCACGGAGCAACATGCGTACATGCGCGCTGCTGTGGGAAACGCCAGCAGAGACGACCATTGTATTTGGAGAGCGTACGGGTAAGATCGCTGTCGTGGACGAACATGCAGAGATGACCTCTGTCATGGAAGAGCATACGAAGACGACCCCTATTATATGACAGCGCGCAGAGGACCGCTATCATGGGAAGACATCCGGAGACAATCTCTATCACATGACAGCGTGCGAAGACGACCTGTCATGTCTGCCATTTTAGAGCATACGGAGACGATCTCTGTCATGGAAGACCATACGGAGACACATCTGTCATGGAAGTGGACACGGAGACGATCTCTGTCATGAGAGAGCATGCGGAGACGACATCTGTCATGGAAGAGCATACGATCTGTTATGGAAGATCATTCGGGAGTCCGGAGACGATCTCTTCCATGGGAGAGCATGGGAAGACGGCCTCTGTCATGGGAGAGCATGGGAAGACGGCCTCTGTCATGGAAGAGCATGGGAAGACGGCCTCTGTCATGGGAGAGCATGGGAAGACGGCCTCTGTCATGGGAGAGCATGGGAAGATGGCCTCTGTCACGGGAGGGAAGACGGCCTCTGTCACGGGAGAGCATGGGAAGATGGCCTCTGTCACGGGAGAGCATGGGAAGACGGCCTCTGTCATGGGAGAGCATGGGAAGACGGCCTCTGTCATGGGAGAGCATGGGAAGACGGCCTCTGTCACGGGAGGGAAGACGGCCTCTGTCACGGGAGAGCATGGGAAGACGGCCTCTGTCATGGGAGAGCATGGGAAGACGGCTTCTGTCACGGGAGAGCATGGAAAGACGGCCTCTGTCATGGGAGAGCATGGGAAGACGGCCTCTGTCATGGGAGAGCATGCGGAGGCAATATCTGTCATGGGAGAGCATACGGAGACGATCTCTGACCTAAGAAAGCATGCGGAGCCGATCCCTTCCATGGGAGAGCATGGGAAGATGGCCTCTGTCATGGCAGAGCATGCGGAAGCGATCTTTACCATGGGAGAGCACACGGGGACGATCTATTTTATATGACAGCGCACGGAGACGACCTCTGTCATGGAAGAACATACGGAGATGACCTTTGTCATGGTAGAGCATGCGGAAACGATCTTTGTCACGGGAAAGCATACGGAGACAATCTATTTTATATGACAGCGTACGGAGACGACCTCTGTCATGGGAAGCCATACGGAGAAGATCTCTATTATATGTCAGCGCACGGCGACGACCTATGTCATATGAGAGCATACGAAGACGATCTCTGTCATGAGAGAGCATGCGGAGACGATCTCTGCCATGGAAGAGCATACGGGGACATATGTCATGGAAGAGGACACAGGGACGATCTCTGTCACATGAGAGAGCATACGGAGACGATATATTTTATATGACAGCGTACGGAGACGATTTCTGTCATGGGAGAGCATTCGGAGACGATCTCTATTATATGACAGCGTACGGAGACGACCTCTGTCATAGAAGAACATACGGAGATGGTCCCTGTCATGGAAGACGATATCAGTCATTGGAGAGCATGCGGAGACGATTTCTGTCGTAGTGGAAGAGCATGCGGAGACGACCTCTGTCATGGGAGAGCACGCGGAGGCGATCTCTTTCATGGAAGAGCATACGGAGACGGTCTCTGTCATGGGAGATGATGCCGAGACGACGGCTGTGTACCGGCTGTTGTGGCAGACAGCCCGAAGAGTCGGCGCACTGGTGGGATGACAGACGAGTCGTGCTACTAGTGACGCTGCTACATATCGCGGCGATGAGACCAGCCGCTGCTCGGTGGCAGCGATCAGAACCTACGTTAGCGGCGTGGGAACTCCCAGCTGGAGCGCCTCGGCACCGCCACACTATGCACCAGAGCACGGATCGACAGTTCGGTCCCGGCAAATGTCCGCGTGACCGGACAGGAAGAGTGGACACTGCAGTGTCGGCTGTGGCGCGGGCAGGCCGACGGGACAAGAGTGGACACTGCAGTGTCGGCTGTGGCGCGGGCAGGCCGACGGGACAAGAGTGGACACTGCAGTGTTGGCTGTGGCGCGGGCAGGCCGACGGGACAAGAGTGGACACTGCAGTGTTGGCTGTTGCGCGGGCGGCCGACGGACAGGTGGACACCAGTGTCGGCTGTGGCGGGGCAGGCCGACGGACAAGATGGATACACAGTGTCGGCTGTGGCGCGGGCAAGCCGACGGGACAAGAGTGGATACTACAGTGTCGGCTGTGGCGCGGGCAGGCCGACGGGACAAGAGTGACACTGCAGTGTTGGCTGTGGCGCGGGCAGGCCGACGGGACAAGAGTGGACACCAGTGTCGGCTTGCGCGGGCAGGCCACGACAAGGACACCAGTGTTGGCTGTGGCGCGGGCAGGCCGAGGACAGGGACACGCATTTGCTGTGGCGCGGGCAGGCCACGACAAGTACACCAGTGTCGGCGGGCGCGGGCAGGCCGACGGGACAGACACCAGTGTTGGCTGTGGCGCGGCAGGCGACGGGACAAGAGTGGACACTGCAGTGTTGGCTGTGGCGCGGGCAGGCCGACGGGACAAGAGTGGACACTGCAGTGTTGGCTGTGGCGCGGGCAGGCCGACGGGACAAGAGTGGACACTGCAGTGTCGGCTGTGGCGCGGGCAGGCTGCGACAGAGTGAGTGCTGATCCGACGTGCGCGATGTCGCTCTCCGTGTAATCCTGGCGTTCGTGACGTTTTTGTGCGGCAAGAATGCATGCCACTCTTGCCGAGCGACTAGGATGAAGGGTTTTTGTGGCCATGCCGCTGCGGACGGAGACGGCACTCGTCGCCGCACCGGCCGGCTCGGCCAAGACTGCCAGAGACTGCCAGAGCAGTTCACACGCGCTGTTGCGTCGTTGCGGTTCCGGAGGAATTAAAAAAATGGGACCTGGGAGTTGATGTTTCGAATAATTGATCTTTACTTTCACAAACTCGATGATGTTGCGGAGAGCTGTGCTGAGCATTGTCGAATTAAAGACGATTATATGAAGTAACCAAATGCTGATATTAAGTAAAATAGGATCATAAATCGGTCTAATATATTTCGGACATGGCCCTTCTTCGGAGACCCTTCTTCGGAGACCTTTCTTCAGGACCTTTGTTCTTCGTTTCCGAAGAAGGGCCATGCCAGAAATATATTAGACCGATTTATGATCCTATTTTACTTAATATGAGCATTTAGTTACTTTTTATGACCGTCTTTTCACAAACTCGTTGAAAATCTGTGCGGGCAAACAAGATAACATTTTTATTGGGAATAAATCAGAACGTTCTGCTTAATTACGATAAGCCGAGAAGAAAAAAATGCATACCTGTAATTGTACAGATGTACAATACTCCCTGCCAGCACCAGGGTTAGCAAGAATTCGGCTAAGACTACTTTTTGTCATACCAGTGACCAAACTGTTTTTAACCAGCTAAAGCCCGCTGAAACTTGCCAACAAATGCATAACAAACGCAACGCAAAAACATTCGACTTTGATGGTACGTGGACGGGAAAAAGAAGAGGGACTATCAAAATAGCTATGAAATATTCAGAATTGTTCTACACATCGCACACAGCGAGTTTCCAAATCAATCCCAATAAAACCAGGTAGTGCTTTCGAGGAAATGGTGCTTTTGTACGTGGTGTTTTTTTTTTATATTCGTCGCCATGAGCCTTATGTAAAATTGTCTAATTCTAGGTTGTACTTGAATAAACAGAGGTGGCGTTCCATGTCACATACCAACACCAAAGCTCCATCCATGGTGACGAATTAGCCAGGTGTCCAATCTCAAAACGTATGTCTGGTGCCCTCAGAACCGGTGACGGACCTGCCGCCCAGCATGGTTAGGGTAGCTACACAGGGAAAGCCGAAGCAGAATAGAACAATGAACAGATCCCGAAGCCCAGAAGCTGTGTGACATATAGAGCAACATCGTGGAACTAGCTTACCGGAATATTACGAACAACCATCGGAATTAAGTTGGTAAAGTTCGCAAATATATCACTTGAATGGCCAGGACGTCCGAGTGGGAACATCGGTTTGCACCGTACATATCAAAACGCAAAAACCTCATGAAATTTACTGATTTTGCAACTGATTAAATGAAACAACACGACAATACTGAATTGCGTGTCGGTTTTTCACAACAAAGTCGACAAAACTGGACGAAACTTCAAGCACGATGAAATATTAGCCACCATGCGGTTGAAGCTAGTCATATTCAGCCGGCTTACATCATGCCTTAGCCGACTAAAAAAGACACACTGTGATATCGGTTCCCAATCTCGGCCGCGGCTTTAGGTGGGTCGGGTGGACGCCATATCCACCGGAAGTTCACACCACGTCGGGGGTCGGCGTGATGCGCCACAACACACCACTTCGCAACCAGCGCAATGGACAGCCTACGCCACCAGCTGTGCACGGCGCTATTCGCCCGCGCACAGTCGGCAGCGATGTGAGCGCCTATCGCGAATGCGCAACTTGCGCCGACATTTAACTGCGAGCATTCTCGCTGCAGATAAAAACGTGAGCCGACGGGCAAGAGCCAATGGAATCAGAGGAAACATAATAAAATTTCTGGTGATAATAAAGTGGACCAGGTTATCTGCGCAGGATGGCGCCATCGCTAATTTCCCATCGCCGAGTCAGATTCCTGGGGTAGCGCATTATTGGACGCGTGGCCAATCCGGATGACCCACAGGCCACACTGAAAAACCTTCAGGTCACGTGATGCACTCGTCACAGTCATCAGCCAAGCGTCAGCAGTCGGGTCCGGTCAGGTCACGTGATCATCTGTCACAGTGGTCAACCTGGTCAGTCTGGGACAATGACAGCCAATCAGAAAACGTGACAATTGTTGACCAGGAAAAGCTTTGTAAACGACAACCCAACTTCACCGATGATTTACAGCTGAAAAACGTAGCAGTTGCAGACTGTACCGACCTCCAAATACCGCAGCTTCCAAGCGTCAAACAAATCACAGCGGGCACACACTTGGCATCAATGTCGTGCAAATCGTCACATTCTGGTCTGCACGACCCAGTCTTGCCGGCCACCACCAGTACTTACTTGCTGCATGATAACTGAAGTCGATGCGCCCTGAGCCCCCCCCCCCCCAGTACTTACTTTTTGGCTTCGCCGGCGACCGGATGACATAGTCTCGCCAGGGGTCGGCGGCTCTCTTCGCCAGCGTCGTGCTGGGCGCCACAGCCAGCAGCCAACACAGCACCACACTGAGACACAGCAGCATGCCGGCCACACAACAGCACAGCCAGTGCGCGCGCTAGCCGGGCGTGGGACGCGTGGGCAGTTTGGAATGCACAGGTCGCGACATGCCGGCGCGCACGGGACGGCGGTCACCGAAGAACGGCTGAAGAACGGCCGAAGAACGGCCGAAGAACGGCCGAAGAACGGCCGAAGAACGGCCGCGGAGCGGCGCGGAGCGGCGCGTCAGAGCAGGGTCGGGGGTGAGGTGCCGAGGCCCGGGTCCCGGCGGTCGGGTCCACTCAGAGTCCCGGCTCCACTACCGGTCCGGTCGAGTCATCTCATGTCGGCATGTCGGCGCGTCGGCGCTGCAACAAAACAGGCTCGTCAGACAAAAACGTAATAACACCGATGGCCCGCCGAGGGATGCCGGTCCGATGCCCGTACAGAGCGCCGGTTTTGCGCCGGCTGGCGCCGGTAAAAAGCGCGGCGAGCGCGGCCCCGGTATGGCGTTCCCGCCGCGAGGCGGCGGCGGTTCCCAGCTGGCCGCCCGCCGGCGCAGACAGCCGCCCCGCCGGGCCCGGGCGGGGTCGGCCGGCCATCGATGTGGGGTCGGTTGAGGTCAGTGGCAGCACGACCGGGCACGGGCGGGGTTGGCCGAGATCGATGTGGGGTCATGCGAGAGCCAGGTCAGTGGCCACCCTACCAGCCACGGGGGATGCCAGCCGGGGATCGATGGAGGGTCATGCGAGAGCCAGGTCAGTGACTGCCAGCCGGAGATCGATGGAGGGTCAACCGAGGTCAACCGCCGCTCGTCCGAGCACGGGCAGGCTCAACCTACGATCAGTTCGGAGTGAGGTCGGTGGCTGCGACGTCAGGTGCGAGCAGGGTCAACTGAGGTCGACTGATATCAGCTGCGGGCCCATCGAGGGTCATCCCATTGAGGGTCATCCCATTGAGGGTCATCCCATTGAGGGTCATCCCATTGAGGATCCATTGAGGGCTGTCAGGAGGATTAACTGAGGGTCGATTAGGGGTCGGATGAAATCGATTGAGGGTCAACTGATGGTCAAATGTCAGATGAAGGGCCATCTGCCGCGGCCTACCTAAGCGGACAGAGGTCAACCAACAAACCAAAGAGTATGCGATTTGGGACCACTTGGGCGAAAAGCATCGTTCGATTTCTTCGATCCTTGGTACCTCTTAGTATCGACAAAGGTGAAACTTCATAGGAAGGGCACGCCGTAGGAGCGCTGACCCAACAGCAACACAGCATGCTACGAGCTAACGAATTAAGTGACGAAATAATAACGTGTGGAAGTAGAAAATAACGTCGATAAATGCCCTGTGGAGATGCTTTCGCCTTAACTATTCCAAAACAATATCACATTTGGCACCTTTTTCGACAACAAAGCGAGCTCATCTAAAATATAACGAACTGTGTAAATGCATTCTGAATACTCGAAATGCTCGGTTTCGGTATTGGGCTATTTGTAACTCTTCACGAATACCTCTTCCATGACTTTCCCACACGCTAGACTTGAGTCATGCTCTTCAGAAACAAGAACATTATCACAGCTAGTTGGGAACCAAGGCATCACAGTAGCAGTTCGCTGGGCAATAGGAGAACAAGCAAATAATTGCAGTGAAAGTCGGCACTAAAACGTCGAATATTGTCCGCATTGCTGCTTATAATGACGAATTGATGGGGTCTTGAAAGCATCTAATTTATTTACATGTTTTACATGAGTATGTGGGCAACCCAAGAATTGGGTGCAAAGTGACTTACTCTGCCTACTTCGGACAATGACGGAAATTCGTTGCGACTTAAGTTGGGCACATCCGAAACCAATTGCCGTCTCACACACAGGTACTTGGACGGGAAAGTCAGAGTCAGAGTCTTTGGGGCTTTCTTGAGATGAGGATCAAGTGAACCAGAAGATCCGAGGATCAAGTGAACCGGATGATCACACCAAGGAAGTAATGTGTACTACATGCCATGCATTGTGGAGAACAAAACGCATGATTATGATGCATGATTCGTGAGCGAAGGGGAATGCCCCAAAACGTTGCTTGGCTACTTCGTGACCGCCGCTGCAAGCCGCCCGTAAGCAACACAGCGCTAAGTTGCATGGCACAATGCTATAAGCACAGTTGCGCGTATATAAGGTTATATTATATAAGGTTATAATTGATTACGTTATTATGTCAGTGCAGTCGTTGCGCCCCTAAATTCAAATAACTAACCAAGGTCTTTATTGCAAGCTTAGTAGTGTGGCACTGAGGCACCTTCCAGCTCCATTAAATATATTCCCAATACCCACATCCAGTACCCATTCCCATATCCATATCCCATCCAGTAAATATAGCGATACGATTAGAAAGCCAGCTGCATCAAATTGATGAGCATGCGCGCATATGCCGATTAGCGTTTTCCTTCACATCTCCAACAGCGAGCACCTGTAGATGTCAGCGACAAGTGAACACCGCGCTCCAGTCGACAGAGCGCGCCCGACGTGTCACCGCGCTCCACCGCGTGTCCACAGAGCGCGCCCGACGTGTCGCCGCGCTCCACCGCGCTCCAGTCGACAGAGCGCGCCCGGCGTGTCACCGCGCTCCACCGCGCTCCAGTCGACAGAGCGCGCCCGGCGTGTCACCGCGCTTCACCGCGTGTCCACAGAGCCCGCCCGGCGTGTCACCGCGCTCCACCGCGTGTCCACAGCGCGCGCCCGACGTGTCACCGCGCTCCACCGCGTGTCCACAGAGCCCGCCCGGCGTGTCACCGCGCTCCACCGCGTGTCCACAGAGCCCGCCCGGCGTGTCACCGCGCTCCACCGCGTGTCCACAGCGCGCGCCCGGCGTGTCACCGCGCTCCACCGCGCTCCAGTCGACAGAGCGCGCCCGGCGTGTCACCGCGCTTCACCGCGTGTCCACAGAGCCCGCCCGGCGTGTCACCGCGCTCCACCGCGCTCCAGTCGACAGAGCGCGCCCGGCGTGTCACCGCGCTTCACCGCGTGTCCACAGAGCCCGCCCGGCGTGTCACCGCGCTCCACCGCGTGTCCACAGCGCGCGCCCGACGTGTCACCGCGCTCCACCGCGTGTCCACAGAGCCCGCCCGGCGTGTCACCGCGCTCCACCGCGTGTCCACAGAGCCCGCCCGGCGTGTCACCGCGCTCCACCGCGTGTCCACAGCGCGCGCCCGACGTGTCACCGCGCTCCACCGCGTGTCCACAGCCCCCGGCGTGTCACCGCGCTCCACCGCGTGTCCACAGAGCCCGCCCGGCGTGTCACCGCGCTCCACCGCGTGTCCACAGCGCGCGCCCGGCGTGTCACCGCGCTCCACCGCGTGTCCACAGCGCGCGCCCGGCCAGTGCTCCCGAGCCTCATCAATAATGCATCGCACCGATCCACCGACGCAAATTTCCATAGTCGGGACACAATCGACCACAAAATGACTGATGGGGTGACACGACAGCCATCGGCGGCGACATCACTCAAACACGCCGCTGTCCACAGAAGTGGTGCGCTGTCGCGCCGTCTGCCGGCGGCACAGCACACCTGGAGTCGGTGCAACAAATCACCGGCCGACAGGTGACGTCACACAGCACACAGCGACAGATAGGCGAACGCCGGCTCACATGAGCGGCTATTTTCGGCAAGTCGTCTGTTCCCACGAGCGCAAACTACACCTGATTCAGGCTGGAGACTTCAGTAAATAGCAAGACAAACTTGGCATCAGCCCAGCAGTTGGCCAACCGTGCAATTTAAGATGATGCCTGGCTAGCCATGCCTGGCTAGCCGCGTGAGACAACTTCTTCCGCTTGGTCCAGGTCCAAATAATGAGGTTCTCCTTGGCATTCGCTGTCCACATAAGCCGCGTTGAGACTGCGTCAGCTTAGTCGAGGAAAATTCCCGCCAAGATACGAGCACGAACTGTACGGCCTCACAAGGACTGTCTGGGCTGGCCTGAGGAAAATCGGCGACAAAGCACCAGAACGCGAACGCTTGCGACTATAAATAATGCATACCGACAATGAGGGTACGGTGGCACGCCAACATCGTTTATGGTCAAGGATGTGTCCAATGCCGTACAGACTGGCGGCCATCAGTTAGACAGGACCTCACATGAGGAGCGGGACAGACAGTAGATGGTGCTGTGTGGACGTCTCCGCACCTGTTATCGTGACCATTTCTATTGTCCATGGTGCAAACTCTTTCGCGTGAACCGGAATATCGGGTCCCAGATCCCGGCGCCACTTGGAAGGCCTAATAAGGCGGGCGTCGTATCACGAGCAGGAAAGCGGCGCCGGTGGCGCGCCATCAATCGGCGAGTCCCTGTACACCGGTCAGAAGGTCGAGCGGCGCCCCGGACAATCGTTAGAAGGTCGAGCGGCGCCCCGGACAGCCGTCAGAAGGTCGAGCAGCGCCCCGGACAATCGTCAGAAGGTCGAGCGGTGCCCCGGACAGCCGTCAGAAGGTCGAGCAGCTCCCCGGACACCTGTCAGAGGGTCGAGCGGCGCCCCGGACACCCGTCAGAAGGTCGAGTGGCGCCCCGGACACCCGTCAGAAGGTCGAGCGGCGCCCCGGACACCCGTCAGAAGGTCGACCGGCGCCACGGACACCCGTCAGAGAATCGAGCGGCGTCCTGGACGCACGCCACAAGGACGAGCACTCGCCATTCGAAGGGCACCATGCTTTTCTTCTCGCTATGCCTTTGTCAGGCGTCATCGTGAACGGCCGGGACGACTCCCGACACCGACGAAGACGTCCGCGCCACTGCACTGGGCCGGCCGCCGACAGATCTTCTCCGTCCGACGACCTGGATCCGGCAGGAGCGGCGACAGGCTGTTACCCAGTCTCCCGGCGGCCGGAGGCCCAGCGTCATTTGTCACTCCGGCACGGTGTCCACGACGCACGGCTGGCGTCGACGGGTGACGATCCCGGGCCGACCCACTGACCCGTCAGGCGTGTGACGTCAGCCGCGGCTGACCCACCACCGGCGGCTGTTCGTTTTACGACAAGCCGGCCGCCTTGGGTCTCATGGCGTCGCCAATCTCTCACGCCGATTGGTTGCCGGCGAAGGGTAGCGACAGGTGGGACTGGAGCCCACGACAGTTCGGTTGGGAGACGAGCACTTTACCCGTAGACTACTCGCCCCTGACCTGACACCGGGTCACGTGCGCCCGAGCCGACAGCGCGCGGACCGACGCGCGTGGAGCGACGACGATGGTACTCGTCGCCACGAGTACCCAGGAGAAGGCAGCAACCGGTGACGTTTCAACGACGCAAATGCGGAATTTCTAGGTGACAAACTATCTCTCGCCTCTAGCATCTATCATCTATCTAGCAATCTATCGCCTGCGATAGATTCCCCACTTCGGCCGCGAAATGCACTCGGGTGCATGCTACGGCGCTGGTGATGTCACGCACTTATGTGATCCTATTCGCCATTCGGATGCCGATGGGCGCAGCGCCAGTCAACAACACATATCTTTAACGGGGTATTTTGTTCAAACCGGTATCCTGTATGAAATGTTTGCGAATTTAGGAAGAAATGGAATATAAATGCATGCCTTATTGCGTCCAGCGGAATTTACACGAGAATGCCATGTGATTTAAGTCACATGAGGTCAGACAGACATCCGGAGTCCCAGAGACTCGTCGGTGCCCTGGGACCTGTGACTTCGGACGAGCAAGTGACGCACGCGTATCTTCTCCCAGTCATCCAACATCTTCTTCCAGTCATTCAACCCCTTCTCCCAGTCATCCAACATCTTCTCCCAGCCATCCAACACCGATTGGACCGGACGGAAAACTGGCCATCGATGATCGCTTTCCTGGACCGGTCGCGGGTTACAAACATTTTGCTGCGGGCTGTGTTCCCCAGCTTTGTGTTCTGACTAACCAACCCACTCTCATCTGATCTCTTTGCAGATAATTTACCTCAAGTTGCCTTTCTTAGCAGCGGCCCAGGGACTTTTTACGACTGAGACACTTGCACAATTGTATGCAGGGTGCAATCGTAAGCTTGGCGGCCGCGTGGAAGCGGCAAGATGCATACTTAGCGGCGGTGTGCCAGGTGCGGCAAGATCGCACTGCCCGACATCAGAAGACGAAAGCGTCCGCGTGTTGAAGAACTCTTCGCCTCACCCACACCGCTCATGTACGGACAATGACGAAATGCTTGCTTGTGTCCTGGGATGATCTGTCCATACACAAAGCCGCATTTGCGCAGCCAACCATTGTTGCAAATATCAGAAAGTAACAACGCATAACAACGAAGGTGATCCGCGTGGACGGAGTCTGATTAAAATTGCCTCGCTAAAACTGATAGAGGAAAACAGGTACTGATATTGGTGGATACGTTGCTTTTTGTCATCATAACACAGCGGTAATTAGTTGCTGAGAACGACCGAGCATACTCACCTTCCACAGACATATTCCAGCAAGCCGTGGCATTCGTCTCCAATTACTCCTGCCTACGACCGTGCCAGTGCTTGAGCTGTCAACAAATCGGGCGTTTCTAGGAGTTTGGGTCGAACTGCCGTAAAAAGAAGGGCGGCAGCCACCTGCTGCCGCACGCACTCAGTGGACAGGGTGGAGGGGCCACGGCCGGGGGAATCGACACCCTCCAGTGCGCTCCAGGCAGCGAACAAACACGCCCCGTAAAAACTCCGCATGTCCACCCACACCGGGAGAACTGCCAACAGCGGCAACGACTCCGCCCGATGCCACTCACGAGTCAAAGGCGTCGCTCACGCATCAGCTGGTCGCTCCCAGGTCAGCCGTCTCAGTGCCGGATCGGAGGGTCACCGTCGGCGTCCCGTGCCCGACGGCCAGGTGGCAACACTGGCGTCCACCGCCACCACGCCACCGCCGGAAGAAAGACGGTCCTTGGGCTCTTTCACGGCGCATTAAACTACTGGGTCAAATGGCATTGCCAAACTCCCACGCCGATTGGTCGCGGATGGACTCGGCAATCCCGTCGGCTGTGGGATTCGAACCCACGATCAAGAGTGCAATGCCCTATCGACTGATATACAAAGTCTCCAATCTCTCACGGCGATTGATCACGGTTGGACTCGGCAATCCCACCGGTTGTGGGATCCCAGTCCACGATCTTACGATCAAGAGTCCAACGCCCTACCGACTGGGCTACCGCGACCCCCACCACCAGACTGCTCACCAACTCTCTACATCCTAATGCTTAATAACTGCTTAAGAACACAGCGCTGCCCAAGGCTTGTGGGGGCCGCCGACAAGCCCTTCTTCACCGACCTTCGCGAGAAAACCAAGGTTTATGCTGTAGCCGAAGAGTGTCTCAACAGAAAGTTAGACGACCCGCTAGAAGATAGGGGTCTTTGTCGATAACTTTCGTTTTCGGTCACTGGAAACTGGACTCACGACCGAAAGTCAATCCCCGGTGGGAACTGGCGATTTCATTCGAAATGGAGGCACCACCGGAAACTACAGGACGCACACCGACTACAGAGATCAGATGGTCGGCTGAAGGCGGCCCGAGCGCCGTCAGCAGAGGGGAGGGCCATCCTTCACTCGGTCGGCTGCTGGCAGGGGCGCGATCATAACACGTGGGCGACCGTGGGCGACCGTGAGCGGTGCGGGCGCCACCTGGCACGGCAGGAGCATTCAGGCAGTGCCGCCGGCCACCTGACTCTCTCAGCCCCGGGGCGTCACCACGACCGGGTCGGAGACAGCGCAGAACGCGAGATCACAGGCGTACGCGGTGGGACCAGAAACATGGCAGATGGCTCCAGGCGGTAAACGGTCGGCGCCAGGGCTGATGACCGGTCGGCGCCAGGGCTGATGGCCGGTTGGCGCCAGGGCTGATGACAGTCTGGCACCAGGGCTGATGAACGGTCGGCGCCAGAGGTGATGGCACGTCGGTGCCGGAGGCGGGACGGGTCTGCAGGAAGGCATGCGAGCTGATCTTGATCCAGTGTCCGGAGTGGCGGCTCGAGCTGCGCCGCGGTGTGTTGGGAACTCAGCGTTAACAGACAAGCACGATTATGGATTCGACTCACAGCGTTCTTAGGCGGACAGGTGATTCCACTTCCAAAGCCGATCACGTTATCATTATTCAGAACAGATCATTGCCAACTGAATAATGTGCTGCCAAAGCTTTGGCATATCTCGATTAGTAATCACTCGAAACCCATGCTTCGTGTGTACGCCTGACTAAATTAGCAACCATTAATCTTCCAGTTTAAGTCGTGACCCTTGGCGCCAGAGAAACAATATCTGAAAGTTTGGGACTGGTATAGAGCCGGGCCAACACCGGGCCACGTGGGAGACCAAAATGTTAAGTAGCTGTGCAATGCCCAGTTGACGGCGCAGAACGTGCCCAGCAGCACGGGCAGCGTGAATAGCAGCAGGTGCGGCGCTGCAGAGTCGTGTACAGGGTACACTGCACAGAGCATCTATGGGTGGCGGCTGTGTGTCGGGCTAGCGGATGTAGCCGGCACCTTCAGCCTCGGGAAGTGGAAGGGCTGGGTGCCGAGACTGGTTGGTTGGTTGGTTATTGGTTTTTACGACACGTCGACCGTTGAGTCATATAGCGTCACCAATCTCTCACGCCGATTGGTCGCGGGCGAAGAGTAGCGACAGGTGAGATTCGAACCCACAATCTTTCGATTGTGAGACGAGCATCTAACCCCTAGACCACTCGTCCCCAGGTGCCGAGACTGGGAGTAGTCACACCTTCAGCCTCGGCAGGTAGACGGACTGTGTGCTACGACCGAGGGCAGAGCCGCACTTTCATCATCGATAGGCAGAAGTGCTGTGTACTACAACTGGGGGCATAGCTGCACCTTCAGCCTAGACATGCATGGTTCTGTGCCATGATTATGGGTATAACCGGTACATTCAGCACCAGTGCGCAGACGGTCCCAATCCTGCCCACACCTCACTCTATATCGGGAGCGTCCCACCAGCTGCTGCTGCCGCCTCTGTGATCGTGTCGCTCAAGACGACAGAAGACGTGCACCGCACGGATAATCTGAGAAGAGATCTATCCCCGTCCCACGTAGTCCCGTGTACACGATCATCGCCGCTTTTTGGGAGGTACTTCGTTCGGAAGACGTGCAGCTCATAGCTCTGACATCGAGCACTGAGCCCGTACCCAGCCACATGGCTGTGCCGTCGCACGCATCATCTGATCGAATGTCAAGCTGCACTTGTTTGTTCGCTCGGCATAGTTCATCACCTGTCCAGAGTTCTGTGTCTTCCGGAGCGGGACCACGTACGCAGCGATTCAACGCCGAGAAGAGAAAGTAGTGATAATTGCCTACAGTGCCTCCACACACACACACACACACTAATAAAACAGTTCTGACAAACAACATGATAAACATGTTGTGATCATAGAGCGAGTGAATTACCACGTGCACCCGTATTGCTTATATGACAAGCTTAGTTGGTGCACAAACAACACAGGTTTATGTACGTTTGGCTCCCGTCTATTGACTACATATTCTATTATTATCCCTTGAGCTGGTATTAATATGTTTCTGCATCAACATGACATTAAATTATGTCTATATGTCCACGACTTTCAATTTTCGTGGAATTCTTCTTGGAGGGGGAACTTAAATCGGCACAACATTTTAGGCTTAGTATGAACTTGATTTGGACGTTTGCCGATGTACACGGTGTCATGTGTGTCGCTGTGCGGTGCGCTCGCACGATTGAATTATTTCTTAATAGCGTGTCCTAATATTAAACCATCGGTGATATTTGTGCCCCAAGTATATCGCCGTTGATGTTTGTGTCACGTGGAATCATCTTTGTACCCACATATATTAACAGCATGTCACGATATGTTACCACGGTCTATGTTAACAGCACGTCACGCTCATGTTAACATAGAGTAGTATATATCACGTTCGTGTTAAAATAAAGCAGCATGTTTCACGCTCATGTTAAAATAGAGCAACACATGTCAAGCTCATGTTAACAGAGCAATTTATGTCACGCTCTATGTTAACATAGAACAATATGTCACATTCCATGTTAACATGGACCAACATATTTCACGTTCTATGTTAACAGCATGTCACACTCATGTCAACATAGATCAACATATATCACGCTCATGTTAACAGAGTAACATATGTCACGCTCAATGCTAACAGCATGGCTAAACAGCGAAACTCTTTGGGAAGTGATTTCTTTTACAACATGCATGCACAGATATCGCGATGCAGGCTGGACTCAACAGCAGCGAATTTTGCAAGTTTAAATGATTAAGAACACGAGAGGGCAAGACATGGACCACAGACAGCGATAAAGCTGAACAGCCATGTTCGTATGAAAATGAGCATGGCTGTTCAGGGCCGGAGATCGAGCCTGTTCTGGCTCGGTCCCTGACCAGGCGGGCGATCACAGGATGGCTTCAGCAAACGATTGGCAGCCCAGACTGCAGGGGGTGTAATCATACTACCGCTCATCGTGCTCACGCTCTTGCTGCCGTGAGAAGCGCTACAGACAGACTCCGGAGTGGATCGTCAAATCGGTCTGATATTCAGCATTGGAGGAAATACGCATGGGATGAGAAAATGCATTGAAATCACCTACTTATTAACTGGCGGGTTTTCCCAATGGGGAGGACTGATTCTCGCTTCGCACTCCCGGCAGCTATATCCCGCACCGTCGCTGAGCACAGCCCCTCGTCCTCTGTTCCCGGCGACTGTGTAAGTGATCAGGGCCGGTGACAAATAGCTTTACGAAGCCCGACCCGGGTCTGGTTCGGCGGGGCGCCGGCCGGCTGGAGGCTCGTAAAAACGCGCCGCGTTCGCGTACGATTATGCCACCGCGCTGGCCGGTCGGCCCCAGTTCCCACGCGACGGCTGGGTCAGCTGGCGGAACCGGCTCCGCCGGCGTGACCCCTGTGGCCCGTCGGCACCCCCCCCCCCGGCGCAGTCAACTGGCGCCGACGGCGGAGCAACAACGCCGCCGAGGATCCGGGACAGGTCGCCGAAGGTCGCGGGGCGATCGCCACAAAGGTCGCGGAACGCTCGGCGAGGATTTCGCCAAGATAGTCGAGGATCGCGGCAGAAAATCCGAAGATCATGCCGAGATCGTCGAAGGTCGGACCGATATTGTCTGGGCTTACGCCCAGATCGCGATCGACCAGGAGGTTGCGCAGAGCAGAGGGCACACGCGCCACCCTAGTGAGATCAGGGTGTACGCGCGGCGGCGCCGACACAGCGCCGACGGCCGGCGGGACGGCAGGCCACAGCCGCCACCGTCAAATCGGATATGCACCGCGCTTTGTGCACTGTCTCGTGCACACCCGATAGACTTTGTCGGATCAATTTCCAGCGATGTGCAGCGCGGCCGTCGCGCCCGCCGGTCGGACAGGCGGTAGCATTGCATTAGCAGGCGGTGGCGATAACTGCGGGCTGTGAGGTAGGCTCACGCCGCCATACGACAGCACCAATGGCGGCCGCACCGCACACACGATAACGCCCGACGCTCGATGCAGACTACGCCGCATACGACAGAATCAATGGGGGGCCGCATCATACACGCCCGACGCTCGATGTGGACATGCGATACGACAGAATCACGGGGGGGGGGGCGCATCATACACGCCCGGCGCTCGATGTAGACACGAGCAGGCTCTGGAGACGCGCCGCCGGACTCCCCGTCCCACGACATCGATACTCTCCCACGGCGGCCGCTGCACAGTTCGCAACAGGTGCATCACAGCGCGGTGGGCGCTTCGACAGCCGCCGACGTGGCCGCCTGGCGTGCGGGTTATGTCGGCGCGCCGTGTTTGGACTGGCCACAACGTCAGCGCGCCGCTGGTCCGGCGCACGTGGTGTCCCGCCGAGCGGTGGCGCGCTGCCGGCTGCCGAATGACGGCGGGCGAATGTCGGGTAGACGGCATCTCCTCTTCAAATACACTGATCGTGACGTGTGTTCGGCGGCTTTCCAGGATCACCGTCCATGTTAAGCAAGATTCTCTGCACAAACCGCCCTCAAGCTCACGAGGTCTGAACTTATAGTTCAGCTCCATAACTTCGTCAGACGCGGGGGGGGCGTTAACGTACCGTCGACAGCCCGACGAGACCGCTCAGTCACCATGCGCCGACCTTATCGGACCAGTAGCCAGCTGATCCTGCCGGTCGGCAGCTAATTACGATCGCGCGCATACGACTAAAAGCCTGTCCTGTCAGAACAGCAGGGACCGGCGCTCTGCCATCCTTGCCCGCAAAGGCCAGCACTCACCAGCCGAGCTACTGGGGCGGCTTCAATCTTCATCCGCCAATACCCTCCAGCCGAGTTGGGGGAACGGCTTCAATCTCCATCCGCCAGCACTCACCAGCCGAGCTACTGGAACGGCTTCGATCCTCGTCCTCGACGACACCCCACCAGGATACACACAGTCAGGACAGTCTCGGTGATGTCCCACCCTGTCGCACCAGACGGTGCATCCGGGCCCGCGGGTGGCGTCTCATCGACACGTCACAGAACACGTGAGGACATGTGCCGGCGCGACAGGGCATCACGAGACGCGACGGGCCCCGGGCAGCGCCGCTGCCGCTGCCGACGGGGAGCTCCAGACGGGGAGCCGCTGCCGGGGAGCCGCTGCCGGGCAGCCGCTGCCGGGCAGCCGCTGCCGGGCAGCCGCACCGGGAGTTGTCGCCGGTCGCCGGTCGCATGCGGCGTCCACTCGGCGACCATCCGGCACGGTCGGCGCACTCGCCG
Organism: Ashinkailepas kermadecensis; assembly: GCA_034440615.1. Classification (NCBI taxonomy): domain Eukaryota; kingdom Metazoa; phylum Arthropoda; class Thecostraca; family Neolepadidae; genus Ashinkailepas; species Ashinkailepas kermadecensis. Next base: position 170,572 of record JAOTOM010004022.1, on the reverse strand, counting down.
CCGAATTCCACCGTATGCAAACGACCGCCGTCCGGCGATCGAAACACCTCCATCCATCGCCAGTCGAGACACGTGACGCGTGACGCGTGACACGTGACACGTGTCGCCAGTCGAGACACGTGATGTAGCGCGTCCCGACTCGGTCCGGCGGCGGCGGGACGGACAGGCCGACCGACCGACGGACCGAGAGACCGGCGGACCGACTGACCGACGGACCGAGAGACCGAGAGACCGAGACCGACCGACCGACCGGCGTACCGCCCATCCGACAGAGACCGACAGACCGACGGACCGAGACAGACGGGCCGACAAACAGACCGGCGGACCGACCGATAGACAGACAGACAGACAGACAGACAGACAGACAGACAGACAGACAGACAGACAGACAGACAGACAGACAGACAGACAGACAGACAGACAGACAGACAGACAAGCCGACGAACCACCCGGCGGACCGATCGACGGACCGACAGACCCGGAGGTGCTGACCGACTATCCACCGTGACCAGCCGAGTCGCGCCTGTGGTCGCCTTTGAAACGACAGCGAGCGGTTGCTCATTGATGAGTTAATTCAGAGCGATTCAATGGCGACGTAACCGCGACGGGTCGTTTATCAGGCGCTGCGATACCCGTACGACGCGTCCGACAGGGCGTAGCGACCCGGAGTCAGCAGAACGACAGCCCAAGGAGAACTGATGATGGGGGGGGACGGGGGAAGGCACTGGAAATTAGTCGCGCTAAGGTTCAGGGTTCACTGTGGGCATTTCCCGAAAAGAAGACACCCGCACAAAATGATCCCTGTTTAGCTTTGTGGACTGGGGTGTTGCTTAACGTGTAACACAATCGGAGACGAGGAGAGTTAACAGGGGAGTTCGGAGCATTAGATCAGGGAGTGCTTGAAACCTCCAACGGTACAATTGCACGGCTACGCTCCGTACGCTATACGTCCGCCTGCAAACATGGCCACCAACCTTCTTTTAAGGTAAGAGCAGACGAAAGGAGAATGGCGAGGGACAGAGAGAAAAGAAAATAGCAGTGGAGTAAGAAATGAAAAAGAAGAGAGAAATATAGTGAGATAACCGAACTAGAAAAAGAGCGGCGAGACAAAATAGATGCACGGAGAGAGAGGTAGAAGAGAGACGGAGACAGATACAGACATAGACAGAAAGACGGAGACAGAGAGCCATCTCTCTGTTTCCCTGTGGAGAGACGGAGAGATGGAGGGACGGAGGCCGTGTACCGACGCGCCTACAAGCCAGCCAGCTGCAGAGCAGGCGAGTGCAGCGGCAGCAGCGGACAATGAGTCAATGAGGCGCGACCGAACGTCAAACGCATTCCTGCACGGACGCCGGTGTGTGGACGGCGGGACCGCGTCAGCTGGCAAACACGTGAGCACCGACCACTGCCGGCGCCGACAGCCACCCAGAGGCGGCCAGCCAGCCAGACAGTCAGTCACGTCCGTGTCTGTCTGTTTGTGACTGTCAGTCTGCCTGTTTGTGTCTGTCTGTTTATGTATGTCTGTTTGTGTCTGTGTCGGTCTGTATGCATGTGTGTTTGTCTGTCTGCTTGCTTGCGTCTTTCTGTGTCGGTCTGTTTGTTTGTCTGTCTGTGTGTTTGTGTCTGTCTGCATGTTTGTTTGTTTGTTTGTTTGTTTGCGGCAGGTATGGATGGGCAATGTGCAGTTGCTGGAACTCTTCGTCCTGCTGAGACTAACTGCCGGGACTGACTAATGAGCTAACTGCTAGTCTGACCAGGTCTCCCAGTCAGACGGGAGGGACTGATGAACTGTTCGGTCCAGGAGGGGATAACTGCCAGTCTGCCCAGGGCACCTGACCCGGGGCGGAGGAAGTGACTGACTGTCCGACCCAGCAGAAGCGGACTGTGAGCTTCAGCAGCCCGCCAGCCAGGCATCTCAGCAGTGGCGGGAGGCGAGGCGCAGGCCGGAGCGCGATCCGCTGCCACGAGGCAGATCGTAAACAGACACCCCCGCTGAGGAGAGAGGCAGACGTGTGCTCGTTCCGCCGGTGCGCTGAAGAGAACCGCGAGAGCAGGTGTGCCTGTGTAGTGACAGGGACCCGCCCGATGCACACATTGGCACGCCAGCCGCCAGAGATTGTAACAATCCATATATTGCGGAGTTGGTTTGGTTTACTGAGGATCCATGGAATGGTGGAAGTGGAATCACGACAGACAGGACAAAAGTTCGTGCAGCACCATTCACCACACCACGAAGACTTAAAACAAGCTCTGATTATTGGGGGGGGGTTAGCGTGTGTCAAGTCCAATTGGTTTACATTGCATTTAAAGCAAGCATGGACGGACATTCGTCATTGCTGATTTTCGCCCACCTGTTGCCTGACCTCGATCACGCCGCCCGGGTGAAGCCGCCCACTCCTGCGCTCAAGTGAAAGCCAATACGCGATTCCGACCCAAACTAAGTTCATAAAACGCCACTCATGCTCGACTTCTTCGCTTTATATCCAAGTCCAAGACGTGAGAGGATAGCGCTCAGTAGCGACTGCGCTGTTGACAGGTAGGTGAACAGTTGATTCATTGATTATTTGGGTCTGATGGCGCATGAACTGCCAGCGGTTATCTAGCGTACAAAGCAGACGAGCAGAAGAATGGCGAGGCTTGGAATTCCTCCGCGCCGTACGGTACAGCAAATCTCCGATCACCAACAGGGGGCGGCACGGCCGGGCCTCTGCCCAGTCGACTGGTTACTGCCACCCACGGACCAACCGAGGTCCACCGAGATCCACAGAGGTCCACCGAGATCCACCGACGGCCGTGCTAATCATGAGTGGCCGGCTTTTCGACAATGGCGGCCGTCGGACACGAGACGACTGGACCGGCCAACGTGGTGTGAGATCAGAGGCCGTCGCCGCGCCGCTGCACGAAGACGTCAGCGGCGGCTCAATCAGCCGAACACGAATCACAACAGGACACGTCATATGTAGCCATGGCAACACAACTTCAAGGCGACGCGAAAATCGAGCCGCTCCACAGTTGAGTGCACATCTGGCAGCCGACAGCCGTCGGTAAATGAAAACACGTCCAGAAAATGGCCGCCCGAAGCAAACGGTAGCCCGGGGCTGTCCAAACATCCGACAACGCTCCAAGCCACCCTCCCCCATCAAGTTTGAAGCCAGAACTATGGCAACCCGAGTCGCATGAAGTAGAAAATATGACCATGCTCAGCAGCTTGGACATACCATCGCATAGCGTCCGGCATCAGAAATGATGATAGCATATTGCATGTACCAAGCAGAGCCAACAAATCCGGACATAAATGCAACATCATATCCACAATCAATATGGCAGCAATGGCGTCACATGTCCCGAATGACAGTGACCACAGACCGCGTCGTCACGCATCACAGATATCGCAATTCTGCTCCCAAGGACACCACGGCTCGACCTCGATAAACACCTCGATAAACCGCAACCGGAGTGCCCATACCCCGAGCCGTCCATCGACGCACAACACCGTCATTTGTGGCACAGCCGAGCAAGCACGACGACCAACAAGGGGGCGCGAGGCATCCACCAGGTAGCTTTAACAGCAGTGCTACCAGCGGTTGGCGAAAACAAAAACAGACTCTGAAGATCAGGAAGCGCGATCACCGGGCCGCGCCGCTGGCAGCCTGTTATCAGCGCTGTGTTAAAACAACAGTCGCTCGCCGACCCTCTTAGCCGTATCCTTGAGTCAATTCACAAGGCAGCTCTAAAGCGTTTGATGGTCAGCAGAGGTCGCCGAGCCGGCCGGGCGGGTTGGCGCGGATCCGGCCGGTCGCGTCGGCGCCCCGTGCACCTGGTCGTTTGGCCCTTTACGGCTGTTCTGGCCGGCCGTAATGGTCGTCGATCGGTCGTTGCGGCCGCTGGCCATTACGGCACAGCGAACCGGGTCGTGCGGAGACGGCACGGCCGCACACCGGGCACTGTCACACACCGGGTACTGCCACACACCGGGCACTGCCACACACCGGGTACTGTCACACACCGGGCACTGTCACACACCGGGTACTGTCACACACCGGGCACTGTCACACACCGGGCACTGCCACACACCGGGTACTGCCACACACTGGCACGGCCGCACACTGGCCACTGCCACACACTGGCATGGCGGCATACTGGCCACTGCCACACACTGGCACGGCCGCACACTGGCTACTGCCACACACTGGCATGGCGGAATACTGGCCACTGCCATACACTGGCACGGCCGCATACTGGCACGGCCACACACTGGCACGGCCGCATACTGGCCACTGCCACACACTGGCATGGCGGCATGCTGGCCACTGCCACACACTGGGACGGCCACACACTGGCCACTGCCACACACTGGGACGGCCACACATTGGCCACTGCCACACACTGGGACGGCCACACACTGGCACGGCCACACACTGGCACGGCCACACACTGGGACGGCCACACACTGGGACGGCCACACACTGGGACGGCCACACACTGACACGGCCACACACTGGCACGGCCGCATACTGGCACGGCCACACACTGGCACGGCCGCATACTGGCACGGCCACACACTGGCACGGCCACACACTGACACGGCCACACACTGGGACGGCCACACACTGGGACGGCCACACACTGGGACGGCCACACACGCCACAACTGCCCCACACTGCACTGCCACACACTGGCACACACACGGCCACACACTGGCCACGGCCGCATACTGGCACGGCCACACACTGGCACGGCCGCATACTGGCCACTGCCACACACTGGCATGGCGGCATACTGGCCACTGCCACACACTGGGACGGCCACACACTGGGACGGCCACACACTGGCCACTGCCACACACTGGGACGGCCACACACTGGGACGGCCACACACTGGCCACTGCCACACACTGGGACGGCCACACACTGGCACGGCCACACACTGGGACGGCCACACACTGACACGGCCACACACTGGGACGGCCACACACTGGGACGGCCACACACTGACACGGCCACACACTGGGACGGCCGCATACTGGCACGGCCACACACTGGGACGGCCACACACTGGGACGGCCACACACTGGGACGGCCGCATACTGGCACGGCCACACACTGGGACGGCCACACACACTGGGACACACTGGCCACACACTGAGACGGCCACACACTGACACGGCCACACACTGGGACGGCCACACACTGGGACGGCCACACACTGGCACCGCCACACACTGGGACGGCCACACACTGGCACGGCCACACACTGGCACGGCCACACACTGGGACGGCCACACACTGGCACGGCCACACACTGGGACGGCCACACACTGGGACGGCCACACACTGACACGGCCACACACTGGGACGGCCACACACTGGCACGGCCACACACTGGCACGGCCGCACACTAGACACTGCCACACACCGTGTTATCACCGCACACCGGCACGGCGGCACACTATACTAGACTACTGCCACACACAGAGCAGCTACACACTGGGCACCGACACACTCTGGGGCGCTATATACTAGGCTACTGACACACACCGGGGTGTTACGCACTAGGCCACTGCCACACACCCAGGCGCCACGCACTATGCTACTGCCACGTACCGGAACGCTACGCACTAGGCTACTGCCACACGCTGGGGTGCACCGCGGCATGTTGGAGTACCGCCGCCGGCCAGCGTACCGGACACTGTACCAGACCAACATGGCGAGCACGGTCTCTGGAAATCATACAGGGTACTGTCTGCCGAAGCCATGCCGGGAGTTCCGCCACACGCTGTGTTCTGTCACGCACTGGGCGGGTACCGCCTGCGGGCGTCCACCCGGAGGCAGCACGCTGCCGCCGTCGGAGACTGCAGATTTGCATACGACGGCAGCACCACCGCGGCTGAGTGGCGGGGCGACGGACGGGGTGACGGACGGGGCGACGGACGCCGTCGGGCCACTGCGCCGTACTCCACTGTCCGGCCGGGGCAGCCAGAACAGCAGTCAACGCGGCGGCCGCCGCCGGGACAGGAGCCGGCGCCGATAGCGGCCGGCAGTGGCCCTCCTCACCGCACCTCCACCCCACCCCGCGACGCCGCTATCGCTGCCCAGCGCCGCTGATGGGTAATCAGTAGTCCGCCGGCCACGTTGATAGCGGCGGTCGTTGTTTACCTGCGTGCTTCCCGTCACAAGTGCTGTCAGAGGTGCTGTGGCCTCGCTCGGTCTCGTCCGCCCCCCACCGAAAATACCCGAGAACACCCGGCGCCCGTCCGAACCGGTCCGTGTTTGCTGCGGGCGGAAAGGTCATTACGGGTATCGGACATTTTCCTGCCGGACGACCAGCGTATACGAGACTCCCACCCATCGAGTTACCGGCTGGGTGAAAAGGCACACCATGGATAGTCAGGGATAGCTGTGTTGTGCTAAAATGCTGGGGAAACCGTAGGCACCAGTTCGGCATTGGTAGTCGCACCATTATGCTCGAGTACTACTATAAGAATATAAAAACCAGAGCCAACTCACATCAGCTTGCTTCCTTTCCAGTCAATACACCTAATATATGCTGGCAGGCTTCCGAAAGCACAAAGCAGCCTTCCTCTGGCTGCGCAGAATGACCGCTGTCTTCCTGCTGCTTCAGTCCCGGTCGTGGCCTGGGTCATACCCATTATCTCAGTCCCGGTCGTGGCCTGGGTCATACCCATTATCTTCCTCAGTCTAGTTGGCACTGGGCTTGCCCATTACCTCGGTGGCCTTCGGTGTGGTCTGGCATTATCTTGGGCCTCTAGTGGCGCATCGACTGCGTTGGTCAGGCCTTCGACGGACGTGTAGTAGATCCCTGTGGTCCGGTCCGGTGGCTACTATACTCCCCCCTCGATCAGCAACGCTGCACCACGAGCTTGCAGTCACCCCACCTCCAACCCCCCAACCCCACCCACCACAACCGGTCTGCAGCTCTCAGCGACCGGGCTTCGCACCGACATCGTTAGCCAAACGACAGAAAACTGGCTCAGGTTTTTCTCAACACGACTGCCGGTCGGCCTCACCAGAGGTTTACACCCGACCAACACTCAGCCCCGCACTGCCGACAACTGTGCCACAGAGGACCGCGGTCAAGGCGTGCCGTCGAGACCAGGCCCAGACCACGCCCAGACCAGGCTCAGACCACGCCCAGACCAGGCCAAGACCACGCCCAGACCAGGCACACACCACGCCCAGATCAGGTCCACACCGCGCCCAGACCGGGCTTAGACAAGGCCCAGGCCACGCCCAGAGCGGGCCCAAACCACGGCCAGGCTCCGTCCAGACCACGCCCAGACCGTGCTTAGACCAGGCCAAGATCAGGCCCAGTCGGCGCCCATACCGCACAGACCACGCCCAGACCGGATCCAGACCACGCCCAGACCACGCAATATCTGAGACGGTGCAGACCTCTTACAAGTGCACACATGGTACGACACGCTACGTAGTACTTGCTGGGAACAAGAGCGCGAGAACCAGGGGCATAGGGGAAGCACATCTCCACCCGCCCGACTTTCAACGGGTTGACATTGATCCGATCTCCCTCTGCGGGGAAGAGTACATGACCACTTCAAGCCACCCTCCGAGGAGCCAAGGGGCTGAGGAGACTGCACCTCCACCAACAAAGCGCATCCAGTTTGATGGAGCCGACGGGATCCCGCAAACCGAAACCCCCGACAAAACGGCGGCAGCACCACCAGAGCCGCAGTCAGACGGTGAGTGGATGCGGGTCCAGAGGGCTAAGAAGCCCGCGAAGCCTTCGCCATCTGTATCTCAAGCCGCATTTGGTCGCACTTAGCGAGTCGAACAAATTAGCTCCATCCGTGATTCCTTGACTGATTGTTAGATCAGCCTGTCTATGTCAGGTGGTGTCCCTGTCAGTCGGTGTTCGTGCCAGCTGAATATGTTATATATATATATATATATATATATATATATATATATATATATATATATATATATATATATATATATATATATGTATATATATATATATATATATATATATATATATATATATATATATATATATACACCTTGTATTTCTCTCCCTTGTCTCTCTTCCATGTTCTTTCTTTTTCTCGCGAAGCACAGTGCACGTTTACTGACCATAATTTTATCAGCGAAATAATCCATGCTTAGTAAGTAAGTCAATAGCAGTTGAACTTTTGATACAATGTATTGAACGATGATAAGCACATGCCCAATTTCAACTCCTCATAGCTCTTTTCCTCATACCTTGAAACGGGTTGTGTGGAAACGTCGGTAGCATTAGGGGTATGTACTATCGCTGTTTAACATGGACGAAACTGGACACATAGTTCGTCAGCACGTGGTGAAGATGGAAGACGGACGCTGATTGGTCACCATTGCTGTGGGCCGAGTGGCACGCTTTACGCCGTGTACTGGCGCGTTTTTTAGCGGTTGTGCTGGAATCGCGACACACTGAACAAAGGTGTCAATGTCGGAGCCAAGGACAATAGGTCCCCGCCGGTGGCGTCCCTCTGAGTAGAAAAGGTGTCGCTGCACAACGTTCGAGACTAAAAAATCATCAAAATTAGTGGTACTCCTCCGGAGAAATGACGCCCCTCCAGACACCCCCAACCACACTATGAGTGCGCCTTACTGGTCACTGTTTGTGTCAGCTGGTGCCCGTGTCAGCTGGTGTCTGTGTCAGCTAGCGTCTGTGCCAGCTGGTGTTTGTGTCAGCTGGTGGCTGTGCCAGCTGGTGTCTGTGCCAGCTGGTATCTGTATCAGCTTGTGTCTGTGTCAGCTGATGCCCGTGTCAGCTAGCATTTGTGACAGCTGGTGCCGTGTCAGCTGCTCACCGGCTGATGTCTGTGTCAGCTGGTGTTTGTACCTTCAACGTACATCAGCCGGTATCTTACAGCTGGTATCTGTGTCAGCTAGCGTCTGTGCCAGCTGGTGTTTGTGTCAGCTGGTGGCTGTGCCAGCTGGTGTCTGTGCCAGCTGGTATCTGTATCAGCTGGTGTCTGTCAGCTGGTGTCTGTGTCAGCTGGTGTCTGTGTCAGCTGGTGTCTACATCAGCTGGTGTTTGTGTCAGCTGGTGTCTGTGTCAACTGATGTCTGTGTCAGCCGGTGTCTATGTCAGCTGGTGTCTGTGTCAGCTGGTGTCTGTCAGCCGGTGTCTGTGTCAGCTAGTGTCTGTGTGAGCCGGTGTCTGTGTCACCTGCTCACCGGCTGGCGTCTGACCGCTGCGGCGGTCGGCGGACGTGTCAGACTGTGTCAGACCCGACTAGCGCAGTCAGCTGATCGGCAGGCCGATCAGCCGCCGGCAACAATTACCCGCCACTCAGCCGAACGCCGCGGCGCGCGTGACGTCACGTCAAGATGGCCGTCGCCGCGGCGGCGGCCGAGCACGGCAGCCGGCGACAAAAGGCTGGCGGGCGGCGGGCGGCGGGCGGCGGGCGGCAGATCGCCGCCGGATCAGACCGATCGCGCGCGACGCGACGGCCGCCGTGTACGACACGGAGCCGGGCCTTTTGTCGGCGCCAGCCCCGGCACGGCCAGCTGGGCGGCACGCGACGGCCGACGTGCCGCGTAACCGGCGGTGGGGACCGGTCACAGGCGGTCGACTGTCACGGCACGTGTCAGACACAGCCGCCGTAGGATTACGTAAGATTCGATTGGTTAACGTAGCAATGGTAGCAGGTCATGGAAACCAGCAGTGCAGCCAATGGGGAGGGCGAGTGTAACATGAGCAACTCTCTTCCACAATGGGCTGTTTTTTCCTCCCATTTTTCCTGGTTTAGCGTTATCACTGCCACTGCATTTACTTTGCTAACGACAAAACAGCTCCGACACTCCTGCTACAGGCAATGCTTCCATACGGGTGCTACTCGTTACACAACACGGGTACTACACATTATCACTCCAGACATTGCATCTCCGCGACAGTATTGCTGCAGACTTTACTGCTCCCCACATCGCTGCCACGTGACATTACTGCTACTTGACATAACTGCTATTACCTTTGCCAGTACCGATATTACTTCTACACATCACTATCATGTGACCGTATCGTTATAGACTTTGCCGTAATGCTATTCGACATTACTGTTACTAATCTTGAAGGCTTTGACGGCGGACGTGGGTACAATTCATCACAGCAACTGACTTGCGCAACGTGGCGGGTAAGCGGTATTTATACCTGTGGGGGGGGGCGGGGGCGGAATCCGACACTCGCACAGGAATGTAGGACATATAATTGCACACGATGAGGGTAAAGAGCGGGGAACTAATTAGAGGTGAGCCAAGACTAGCTGCAATCCTGATGAGAAAAAAATCCATACGAACAAATAAAATGTACTTAATATCGCATACCAAGGCATTACTATATCTCTTACAGGTTTTGGGATGGCAAGGACTTGCTATGCTTGTTGTGTTAACCGCTGGAGAACTCCCGCCGTTGGAGGACTTCAGAAAAATACCTACTATGTTCCACTTTGATGTATTGCACCTGAGGTGCAACTCATCAGAATAAAGGCAAACGACTCGCCCAGCTGATAAATATGCTGGCGCATGCAGTGCACGTGTAAGTCACTAAACAGATAGCACAGCCATTTTGGCAAGGGTACTCCTGTAGGGGAAATTACCAACACACGTGCTCAATATGTTCATATTGAGTTCGATATCACTACCCGAGTCCGAAAATTGAACTGTACAAACACACCACTACCATACAATTAATTACCAACATTAAACACGATCGATTTTCTTCTACTTACCCGTATAATACTGGACGCACTAACGTCATTGAAAAACCACTCTAGCCCAGGTGTCATTAGAAAAACAAATGCCAACTTGCCATCTTTACCTGGTAGACGGCAGGCAGGTCTAGCGAGTTTTGACACGTAGTGCTCTCGACTGGCCTAAACCGTTGCTCAAACCAGCTGGTCAAAACTGGCTTTAGCCAGTTGGTGGCCCAAACCGGCTAAAGCCCATTTCAATTTGGAGCTCTACCGTCCTTGTGAAGGTTCAATACATACATATATTACTGAAAAATGTCTGATGTGCCGATAGGATCTTTCGCTCTGTCACATCAATTGCATTCATTGTGAATATTGCGTTCTTTTTATTGCGTAGATATGAAGATGTAAAGAATTAGCATTTAACCCTCGCCCGTATAGGGGGAGGGTGCCCCCTAAGGTTTTTTGTGTATTCCTTCCAAACCGATGAACGGATCGCTCTGAGATTTTCAGTACCCTCTGGGGCAACCTTTTGACGACTTTTGGTGAAATTTTTTTGGGAGGGCATGTCAGGTCACAGAGTTATGAGGTCATAAAAGGGAGCACCTCCGAGCAGTTTTCAACAAATACGTGATTATCGCACCTAAACATGACATTGTTGCCTACATCGACTGGTATTATGTGTTTTGCAATGCAATTTTGCAATGCCCAGATGGGTTCCCATTGGAAAAATAATGTTCCAAAAATCGGTGACCTCGGTTGACCTCGTTTGACCTTTCGACCTTTTTTAGCTGACCTACGGTAATTTTTCGTGCTGAATTCGAATTCAGCGTCCATTTTTACCCTGAGGAACTTTAAACTTCGAAATTGGAACCACTCTTAAAAAAAGTTGGATATTTGGGGTCACGGCTTTAACCTCATTTGGTGCATGACATATTGGTCCGATCACATCGTGTCACATGTCGTTATGTTCGCAAGGTCCCAATAAACATGTTTCCGGCCATGTCGTGCATATTTAGACAGTAGTTTCGATATAACTGACGATTTTCTTCGGAAAATACCCCAAAAAATCAATTTTAGACCTTTGATCTGACCTGGAAGGTCAACCATTGACCTAAGAAGGTCATACTGAATTCCAACCGCGAGATCTCGGCCAAATCTATCACTTTCGTATTTGGTTCGTTTTCGTAACATGCACGGTTTCGAATCGCCAGGGGGGGTCGTACCCCCCCTATACGACCGAAGGTGGTAAAATGCCGAATACTGGCGAGGGTTAATAGTACGCCCGTTGGCCTGCTGTTAAATGCACGAAATGCCTCGGCGCATCTGCCACAAATCTCATCCTCTCTGTCGCGTCCCCCATGGTTGCGTGTGTACTAAGCCTCATTAATACATTCCACCTGGAATGTCAGTAGAAATGCTCACCAGGAACATTATCATCAGAGCGATGGTCGGATTCCTGATGCTGGCACAAGCCGTGTCGTGAGGCGCCACCACCTTTACAACATCGCTAGAGTCGGATAATAATTGCTGTCACTAAAAAACGATCCTTTCTATTTGGAAAGCGTAGTATTTGTTTGTTAGACAGCTCATGATGTGGCAGCATCATCATCAACTATTGCTGTCGGGAGTCTCAACGTGACATAAAATCAACCATTTACTGGCAAACCGAGCCTCTAAAAATGAGCCGAATGAGCGATCCGAATTTCTTCCCGTACTTGAAAATTCCATCAACCACTAGAACAGCAAGGGTGATACATATGCCAACAACATGCCCCAACGGGAAAGCATCGGCATCGTATCGGCTATTTCGTTCCAAACGGTCTCCAAATTCCGCACGGCACTTGGAAGTTGAACGTATATTTGGCCTACTCTCCAGCTCGGAGTCACAGCAAACACCGCGACACACCAACGTACTACGCCGCCAGATGGTGCGCCGCACATGATAGCACGTGTGTGCCGAGAGCTATCGCCCTGTCACGTCCGCCACGCGACACGACCGCTTCAGACTCGGGATATCGCGCGGGACGCAGCATTGCGGACGACCGTGGCGGCGCCGAAACACCCATACGTGGGCGGCGAACAGTGCTCGTGTCCCGCCCGCCCAGCCTTCTACGGCCACCGCGGGGATACACGCACGCCGCGGCGACCTCAGCGGGCTGCACGGTCCGGAGGCGGGTCTCACGTCGGCGGGACGCTTCACCGGCGACCTTCGCCAGCCGCTGTTGGCGCGTTAAAAACGGCGGCCGAGCGGGCGGCGGGCGCTGGGACCGCTGTCGGCCGGCGCCAGCCGCGCTAATCGTGCTCCGAGTCGCGCCGTTTTTGTCGCACGGCGTCGCGGCCGGCGCGGGCGCGGGACGGGGGCAGCCGGTCCGGCCGCGCTGCGGCGGCCGGCTACGCGACTGAGGCCGGTCCGGCCGCGCTGCGGCGGCCGGCTACGCGACTGAGGCCGGTCCGACCGCGCTGCGGCGGCCAGCTACGCGACTGAGGCCGGTCCGGCCGCGCTGCGGCGGCCGGCTACGCGACTGAGGCCGGTCCGGCCGCGCTGCGGCGGCCAGCTACGCGACTGAGGCCGGTCCGGCCGCGCTGCGGCGGCCAGCTACGCGACTGAGGCCGGTCCGGCCGCGCCGCGGCGGCCAGCTACGCGACTGAGACCGGTCCGGCCGCGCCGCGGCGGCCAGCTACGCGACTGAGGCCGGTCCGGCCGCGCTGCGGCGGCGGCCAGCTACGCGACTGAGGCCGGTCCGGTTTGACCGGCGGGCCGAGCCGGCAAAAACGGCGGCCGAGTCGGGACCGGCCGGCCACTGCGCAGCTCTCGGTCGGGTCCGACACATGCGGAGCCCGCGCGGCGGCGACCACCACCGAGGTCGACCCGACCAGGGACGGACAGGTATAGGGAGGCCGACCGGGCCAGTGAGGGCCGAGGGGTGCGAGGTGTGAGGTACTGGGGTACTAAGACAATGACAGTGGTCGGTGGGAGCTCAGGGGAGTGTGAGGAATTGAGACCTGACAGTGGTCAGTGGGGGCCGATGGGAGTGTGAAGTACTGAGGTACTGAGATACTGACAGTGGTCAATGTGAGCCGAGGGAAGTGTGAGGTGCTGAGACACTGACAGTGGTCAGTGGGGGTCCAGAGAAGTGTGAGTTACTGAGACACTGACAGTGGTCAGTGGGGGTCCCGGGGAGTGTGAGGTACTGAGATACTGACAGTGGTTAGTGGGGGCCGAGTACGCTGCGGTACGCTGACGGCCATCGGAGAAGACCAGGGAACGGTGGGAAGCGCTGATGTCTGCTGGTCGGGAGTCCACTGATAGCCCTAGCGGGGAGTCCCACTTCTATCAGCTCTCAGCATTCCAATGAGAGGGCTAGAAGTGTGGGTCGAGAGGGGGACTGAAGTCCGCTGACAGGCGACAGTCAATGGAACTGGGCTCGATGACAGCAGTGGGCTTGAGACTGTGGAGATCAAGTCGACTCTGGCTGATGTGGATGGCCTGGGAGCGGGCGAAAACATAAGCCGAACAGGACGACAGGTTACAAGGAATAGGAGCGCCTGTAAACCAACAGCAAAATCGGGAGCGCCTCACATACGACAGAATGAAGAAATCTCTCCGGAGTGAAAGAGGCTCGGGGTAGAGGACACAACACCTTCTCCTGTTGCAGATAATTACAGACGGCCTCGAATAGTTCTAAAGGGAATGAGCTTCAGCGTGAGCATTACTCAAAACCATGGTCGCAGACGTTGACAGGCGCTGATGTCAGAAAGAGCGCACTGAAAGCCCAATCTGCAGCTTTACAAACGGCTACCAACATCGGTAAATCACGTTATCACAGGTGATCACTGGTCATAGTCGTCCGAACGTAAATCAGCCTCGACAGCTGGTACAAATCCCAGGTGAGTTACACGTGATGTTCTTGCACGCTTGGCATGACGAAACGTCGGCAAGAGCACAGCCGGATCGCTTACGTGAAGCGCGCGCTGCGGCCTCATTTGGCAATATTTTGCACGCAACGGAAGGCATCCGTGACCGATAGACATATGAAGTGAAGGTAGTCATAAAAAGAAGTAATACATCGTATTAGGAATGATACGCTAGACGAGTTACGTGTCACCGTTGAAGTTCTAGCAGTGCTGAGTGCATGCAACTAACACATAAACAACATGAAGGCATAGGGAACAGAATGGCCAGATTTGTGAGCAGCGATATGCCCTTTGGTGTGCCTCCACTGCCGTAATAAATACAGCGCATGTTTACAACGAAAATGCTCTGCCATCTATAGACACACTGCGTAATTACGCACCCCAAGATGTTGAAGTTCTGGTGAATATAATGTACGCATAAATGGAGACTTCCCAACATTATTGGTGCCGACAAATGGAATTTGACTTCGTTCATTCCATGCATCATCATAGACCTCATGTTCAATTGAGAAACTATTGGTGTTGCACTTGCAACATCAAAAATACACAAAGTTCCACCCAGCAATGTAGGTCATGTAGAATATAGCTAAACATGTAGGATCAATAATGAAGACGTGCAACACCACCTTAGCCCAGCCTACTCCTGCAACGATACCATCAGTCCACCCTTTGCACACTTAGTCATGTCCTTAATCATAGGCACGAACCCGGCCATATTCATGCCGAAAGAAAGGCAAGATGACCTCGCGTACCGCAGATTCAGCATTCCACTCGGCAGACTCCTCTCCCGATGAGCTCCGCACATAGGCGGGCTTTTACCACGCCATGCGCAGCAGGTTCCGAGGAGCCCCAGCCGCATGATGTAGCCAATTCATAAGATAAGCACGCCTCATTTGGCCGACCGGGGATGGTCGGATGAGTCACGAGAGCGGCCTCGTCGTCAAGACAATCCATGACACTGGAAATATTTCGGGACCTCGGACGGGACCTCGGACCTGGGGCCATTCACCGGACTCCAATCGTGACCTGGGTGACGTGACTATGGTCATTCACCGTACTCCAATAGTGACCTGGGTGACGTGACCGGCGTCATTCACAGGACTCCAATCGTGACCTGGGTGGCGTGACTGGCGTCATTCACAGGACTCCAAATATGATCTGGATGACGTGATCGCATATGCGAGCCGGCGGTGGCTGTTGGCTTTACGACGCGTCGACTGTTTTCGGTCACATAGCGTCGCCGACGTAAACTCTCACGCAGTTTGTTTGCGGAGTTGACGAAGCAGGCGGGCGAAGAGAAGCGACAAGTGGAAGTCGAACTCACAGCCTTCCGGTTTGTAGACGGGCACCTTACCCCTAGACTACCCGCCACCCGTCTGCGAGGTGTACTCTCTGTGCGAACATACCGAATCGACCTAGCCGGTTCACCGTGACTGGAGCTCCTTGACAAGAGAATCACAACCACAACTATTGCTTGCTAATTGTTGGTGAAGGCGAAGGGATGTAACTTCCTGACACAGGAAGAGGACGTTCGTGGAGTTGAGTGTACAATTTGCGGAGCTCGATCCGCCATTGGTGGAGATGCGCATCGAATTGTCGCGGCTCGATCCGCCATTCGGCTCCTCATGTTGTCCAGAAGCCGGAGATCGTGTCTGAGAGATAACTACCGGTGGTGTGTCGACATTTTCCCCTCCGGAGGCTCCTGGCATATCAGCTAGACCGGACAGCTCACAGGCAGCTGTGACGATGGACCGGACAGCCCACAGGCAGTTTTGGCGGTGGAACGGACAGCCCACAGGCAGTTGTGACGATGGAATAGACAGCCCACAGGCAATTGTGGCATTTCACAGGACAACCTACAGGCAGCTGTGGCGGTGGACCACAAATTTACTGTAGACATAGCTCTACCACAGCAACAACTTTACTACCGCAACACCTTCACTGCAGTCACAACTCTACCGCACTGCATATTTATTGCGGTAGCAACTATACCGCAGCCACAACTCTATTCTAGCTACAACGCTACTATATCCAAAAATGCATTGCAGTGAAAACTCTGCCACAGCCACGAGTGTACTGCAGCCACACATATGGTGCAGCGGCGGCTCTACTGCAGCCACAACTATCTGCCAGCCACAGCCACGCTGCAGCTACAGCAACGCTGCAGCCATAGCTACCACAGCTAGATATGTATTATAACCACAACTCTAGTGCCGGTGAGTGGCGACCGGTCGCCTGAGCTCCCACCAGGCGAGGAACGTCCGGTGGCTCTGGGCCGCACACTGCTCAGTGACACTGGCGCACGTGGGCGATTCTCCCACCGGTGCATGACGGACAGACGCACAACAGCGCCCACATTCCCATGCTCTCGCTAACCTAGTGCGGACAGCTGCATGGCCCGGCTGCCAGCCAGACGGTTCCGTCGCCCGTGTGTGTGTGGACTGCCCCCCCCCCCCCACACACACACCGCGCGCCGTGCACGCAGCGCACGTGCCAGGCCAGGGTGATTGCACCCTGTGCACTGGTGCGCGCCGGGTGGAGCCGGTGGAGCCGGTGCAGCCGCGCCGCCGCGCCGGTCGTCACGATCTCAGTGACCAATTGTTATGACCGGTCAAGCCCCCTCCCCCTCGGCACAATGCAGCAGCACGGGCAGCTCTGAGGAACGGCGGGTCGGTCAGACCCAGGCGGCTCTCGTCCGCACCGCCGCTGCGGTGGCAGCAGCAGCAGCAGCAGCAGCAGCAGCGGCGGCAGAGGCAGCGGCAGCGGCAGCGGCAGCGGCAGCGGCAGCGGCAGCGGCAGCGGCAGCGGCAGCGGCAGCGGCAGCGGCAGCGGCAGCGGCAGCGGCAGCGGCAGCGGCAGAGGCAGAGGCAGAGGCAGAGGCAGAGGAAGAGGCAGAGGAAGAGGCAGAGGAAGAGGCAGAGGCAGAGGCAGAGGCAGAGGCAGAGGCAGAGGCAGAGGAAGAGGCAGCGGCAGCGGCAGAGGCAGCGGCAGCAGTAGCAGCAGAGGAGGGCATCGACAGGTTGACAGCGAGTGTCAACAGACAGACGCTGAACCGTCAGCCAGTGCTGCCGAACAATGCACAGCACCGAAAACAGCAAAACAGCCTGTCGGGGAGCACCCACACTTATCAGGCTGCCGTGACGCAGTCTACTCTGCGCCGACCCTGAATTTCAATCGCCACCCAGTTTAATCAGCGTGTGATTTGTACGACGCTGATGACTTCTGCAGCAGCAGGTCTCATCGAGCACTCGAAAAGCGCACGGGAGCGCTTCCGAAAAGCTACACGCCCGGTCACGACACATACCGGCTGGCTGGCAGCGCCGCCTGGTGCATACCGCTGTGTTCAGACCGACAGGGGCCGACCAGTAGCCAGAGCGGTGCCGCAGCGGCGACGCCGGCCGTTGACACCACGGGACGGTGACGGCGCATTGGTAGCAGGGAACATGCTGAGCCACGCAGCGAAACTGATACCTGCTTCAGGGGTGATCGGTAATTCAGGTTGAGGTGCCGGTCTTCCATCGGTAACCACACCTGGCATCAGAGCCGCACCAAAGCCGCATCAGAGCCGCCCATCCACATGAGCGAAGAAAAAAAAGCTTGAAAAATAAAAATTTCAAAATACCTCGAACGATAAACTAAAGTTTCTCAAACCCTATCACTTATTCGATTTGGATGGGGTTGGACATAGTCAGACCGATTTATTGGCAAAATCTTGGTCGCGCCGCTGGCCGGGCTCCCCACACCCCAAGCCAACCGTTGGTGCGCTTCTGCGCGTGGCAATGGTGCGATGGCCAGGCCGACATGGGAATGAAATTTCGCCAGAATACAACCCAATTAGATCGGGAATGTCACAGACAGGGGAAGGGTGGATGGAAATGGGGGGGGGGTCAGTTGGGTTTCAGTCTAAAAGTACGATGTTTCGGTTCTTTTACCGTATCCGAACACCGATGCCACCGCACAGCGGCTTCAACGGCAGCGGCTGGATTCTTCTCAAATAAAGGCGGAGAACTGAAGTTTGCATCTATTTCCATATTCCTTACCAACAACTTAACACGGAAAGAGATACAGTGATAAGAGGACCAAAGTACGCTATTTAATACAATAAGGCATATTCTTCTGCTACTATATTTCGACCGGTTGCCGACAATTCGACGTACCGATCTTTTTCACGGCACGCACAAAAGTATGGCAGTTCATGCCAGACATCTCTAAGTGCATAATTGAAATTGGACGCGTGCTAACCAGCACTCCATAACCTTAATCAGAAATTTAACTGAGAGCCACATACCTACAGCGCGCTAGATATAAATGAGGCAGAAACAGAAACATAAACGAAAACAGACAGGGAAGAACGAGATAACGAAATTGGTTAAAAAGTGGCCAGTGTCTCCCTTAATGCCGCACATTCTGCTACCCTTGATTAAGTGCAAAGATGGCAAAAACCGAGTTTTTTTGTGTTTTGCTTGAAAGTCATTGGAACATGCATGGTGTAGGTCAGACGAACCATGTACTCACAATACTCACGATTTGCGGCATCGCGCAAAACGGCACAACAAAACATTTAACCCTCGAAGCGAGGAGGGTGAATATGACCTCCCTGAAATTATCCGAGCTAACTCATGCACCGTTCAAGACATCGCTTTGAAATTTGGCGTGCCGTCCGACAATTGATGAGCACATCAAATGCCACAAAATGAATTCCAGTAAAAAATTCCAGCTTTGTAAGGTTACAGAACTGGAGCAGGTCAGTCAGGACACGACCTCGTCTCAGTGACGTTTTTAGGTGTACACTTTTAGTGTTGTAGTGATCAGCACGACGTGGTGGTGGCCTCACAGTGGATTTTGAAGCACCGTCATCGAATAAGGCACAGATGAAGCAAATGAGCAGAGACACACAAGATCAGGTACATGAAGTATTCACCTGACTAACAAGCGGATAAGGGATAAGAAATCCAACCCTGCTGAAAAGTATCGCTGTACCTGGTGTAAGCCCTCGATCACAAGCACCTTCAAGGAAAGAGGACCATGCATTACGCCTTTGGGGCGTGCCCCTGATCGGCTCTTGTGCCAACCCCGCCACCTACGGCGCTCCTCCTCCCCTGGCGAAAAAAATGACAGTGATGCCCCTGCCTGGAACGCGTGACGACGTCAGCGCAGGTGCACCGACAGGGGGCCAGGGGCATGGTTCAGCCCCACAGGCCATTGGCTTGCGGGACTGTACGGGACTGGGGCGTTCACAGTCACCTCATTGCGCGCTGGTGTAACGCACTGGCCGACTCGTCCAATGGGCACATTGGGCTGCCCCAGGGATGGCACCGGGCATTCAGGGGCCTGAGCCGCAGCGTTCCCACATCCCACCTGGCGGCGATCCGCCCGCGAAGCAGCTGACTAAGCTGCAGCAATGTTCTGTGACTTGATTCGGTCCCACGTCACTCGCCGTGACTCTGCATTTGACCTGTCTCACAGTGCCTGCTGGTCCTATCTCGAGCGCCGCTGGATGCAGCGGCGCTCGGCAGGGAAGCTTCAACATCGGTCTAAATACAAAATAATTGGATGGAAGGTCTAGTGGTTCAATATCAAAGAGTGGATTTTGGGGGATTTCGAATGAGGCGACATCTGATCCATTTCCACATTATTTAAGTTCAGATAAAACTAGTCCGAATTCTTGCTGGGGTGACATTATCGACAGAGTCCTATTGCTAAACAGAGCTTATTGCGTGAAGTCTAGCTCCACCGCCAGACCCATGAATTCCAGTTCAATGGCAGAATTTCGACCGAGAGTTTAACGTGCTGCTAATGCACACCGATACAACCACTCTGGCAGCTCGTCCCCGACCTCATCGGGTCGACTTCCAACTGCCCGTCCCACAGCCGGGGGCTAAATGTGAGCGCGCGTAGCGACTCGAACCTTGTCTTGCCGGGACAGGGGCGAACAATGCCGTCCAGAGCTCCAACCGGCTGAGCTGTAGCGACTCGAACCTTGTCTTGCCGGGACAGGGGCGGACAATGCCGTCCAGAGCTCCAACCGGCTGAGCTGTAGCGACTCGAACCTCGTCTTGCCAGGACAGGGGCGAACAATGCCGTCCAGAGCTCTAACCGGCTGAGCTGCCGAGGTGGACTCGAACCTCGTCTTGCCGGGACAGGGGCGGACAATGCCGTCCAGAGCTCTAACCGGCTGAGCGACTCGAACCTTGTCTTGCCAGGACATGGGCGAACAATGCCGTCCAGAGCTCTGACCGGCTGAGCGACTCGAACCTTGTCTTGCCGGGACAGGAGCGGACAATGCCGTCCAGAGCTCTAACCGGCTGAGCGACTCGAACCTTGTCTTGCCGGGACAGGGGCGAACAATGCCGTCCAGAGCTCTAACCGGCTGAGCTGCCGAGGCGGAAATTTCGTGTGGAAAACAGACGTTTGCATGGGTTTCCTACGGGGACGCCGATTTTGTGCAGCCCGCATGACGTAATGCTGCCAAATGGCATTGGACGAGTCTAGTTACGAAACAAGCCAATAGCTTAGTCGACACAAGGAGCAGAACGCGCTGTTGTGCTCTTTATGTTATGTCCTACTGGCAGAGTACCGGCTGGCTTTATTATTAAGCACAATACTCTAGGCCCACAAATCATTTTACTACTGATTGAAGAATTGGTACCTCGCGATGCATTCGGGAAAGGAAATGGCTGTAATTAAAATCATCAGCAATAGAAATTGCAGGGTTGGTATAACAGGTTCGTGCTGCTAATGGCAAGTAAGGCACAACCTTCGAATTCCTTGCAATGCTTGCTTATTGCTATTTGTAGGAGTTCACAAATAAACATGACCGTGGTGGGTGAATAAATATGCGGAAACATTTTGACCTACAATGATAGATTCGTGTTACTCGGTTTCTTACGGAACGTTCGACAAAAGAAACAGCAAACAACAGGTATCCTAGAGCAGATTCCTCGATCGCCCAACACATTTTCCTGGCAGAATCCCCGGCAGCGGAGCCACGTCAGCAAATCACGCGTGTTAATTGGTCCGACTCGTTACTCAAGCAGGGAAAAACCGCCAAGCGAAGAAAATATTACCGGAGCATCTCGATTTTCAACTATTTGTAAATACGATAATTACTGCTATTAAGTTGTGTGTTAGTTGAATACAAACGAAGCACTGATGACGAATTTCAAAGCGGATTTTCCACCAAATTGTATCGCAAGGGTCGGTTATTTCAGAACGCGCTGCCAAAGGAAAGCAGTGACACTATTTCCGCCCAACAATGAATGCGAGTCACAAAGTACTCTGCTTCATCAATGAAGTTCAATCTGAAACGTTCATTTCGCGGTGACCGTGCTCACGGAATGCCAAGGTCGTGCCGGAGAACGACTGCGACTGCATTCAAGTTGTTGGACATTCCGTTGGCTCGTGGAATATGCTGGTTTCATGTCGATCGTACTCGGGGCTGTTGGGATCAGAATTCTGCAAGGCGGATGGGATGTTCTGGAAAAGGCGACTTTTTCCGAACGCGTCTCACGCTCAACGTTTGGAAGGGCGCCACCATACACCCGACGGGGAGACGCATTCACACGTGAACAGTAGTTCTCACTGCATTAGTATACAAACCGTACTGAATTAGTTGCAGCCGGATCGCGTTGTAGAGAAGTCGAATGCGCCAACATTATTCCATTTGCGGTTCACTTCATTGTGCAGAATAACGCAATGTAATTTAAGTGTGCTGGTGTGTAAACCAACTGATTGCAAAGTCAGCAACGAGCGTTGTGGGCGCGTCGATCAACTCTAAACACTTCCGCCTACTGGAGCAAACCGGTCTGTTTGTAGCCTACCTCGTGACAATTAAAAATGCTCTCGGCATGGCTTACCCGGCCTCCTGGGGTCCGCACCCCTCCCTGCTCGGAGCCGCATGCTGGGGACCCGCCTGGTCCACAGGCACATCATCAGGCGCGACACGGACCACTTCCGAACACCATCTGTCACAGAGGGACGCCGACGGCATACCACCGTGTCGCTACAGAGGGACGCCAACGACATACCACCGTGTCGCTACAGAGGGACACCGACGGCATACCACCGTGTCGCTACAGAGGGACACCGACGGCATACCACCGTGTCGCTACAGAGGGACGCCGACGGCATACCACCGTGTCGCTACAGAGGGACACCGACGGCATACCACCGTGTCGCTACAGAGGGACGCCGACGGCATACCACCGTGTCGCTACAGAGGGACGCCGACGGCATACCACCGTGTCGCTACAGAGGGACGCCGACGGCATACCACCGTGTCGCTACAGAGGGACACCGACGGCATACCACCGTGTCGCTACAGAGGGACGCCGACGGCATACCACCGTGTCGCTACAGAGGGACGCTGACGGCATACCACCGTGTAGTCACAGAGGGACGCCGACGGCATACCACCGTGTCGCTACAGAGGGACGCCGACGGCATGCTACCGTGTCGCTACAGAGGGACGCCGACGGCATACCACCGTGTCGCTACAGAGGGACGCCGACGACATGCCACCGTGACGCTACAGAGAGACGCCGACGGCATACCACCAGGTCGCTACAGAGGGACGCCGACGGCATACCACCGTGTCGCTACAGAGGGACGCCGACGGCATACCACCGTGTCGCTACAGAGGGACGCCGACGGCATACCACCGTGTCGCTACAGAGGGACGCCGACGGCATACCACCGTGTCGCTACAGAGGGACGCCGACGGCATACCACCGTGTCGCTACAGAGGGACGCCGACGGCATACCACCGTGTCGCTACAGAGGGACACTGACGGCATACCACCGTGTCGCTACAGAGGGACGCCGACGACATACTTCTTCAGCTGCTAATTCGGAGGTCTCAGTTGCCAAAATAAGCCGGTGGGCCTGCTTTCGCACAGCCCTATGGTCCTTTCCAGGCCAGCTCACTCGGGCGGTCAGTGGCTCGTTCCGACAGCAGAGGATCCTTCTGACGGCATTGGACCTTCCTCCAAGCAGCTGGAACCCCTTTTGGGTTGCAAGGGTCCCCTTCCAACAGCGGGAGGGTCTCGGTCGGACATAGGCTCCTCCGGTGCCAGGACATCTAAAAAAGCATCAAGTTCCGAAAGTCGGTGGTGGGAGCACCTCCGGGGTTGGGACCCCATGCGGCGGTGGGACCCCCTCTGCAGTTACTGGACCCCCAACGTCAGAAGAGGAGGGATTTCTACAGTCTGAAAGGGAGCCGCTTCCGTGGCCTAGAGAGTCGCCGACTAGCCCGTAGATCGGTCGTTGGGGGCTCTCTTCTAGGGTTGGGGATTTACATGTTGCAGTGAGCCGCTTCAGAGGTAAGGGCCATCTTTCTTCCGTTTCCTGATGTCTCGATCTGCGTTCCTTTTGTGTTTACCCTCGCAAGTCAGAACGTCCGCCATGTCTCATGTCTGACAAGTATTGCGTGATCCTGAAGTACCAGGTTTTAATTTTTAGGGAAATACGTACCCCTTCCTTAGCAAGACGTTGGCTGCGCCACTGCTTTAGGGAAATACGTACCGCCACTGCTTTAGGGAAATACGTACCGCTTCCTTAGCAAGACGTTGGCCGCGCCACCGCTTTCGACTGCCATGTGCTAGATACAATACTATTAGACTAGTAGAACACTACCATTGTTGTAAATCATCCGTGGCCACCAGTATTACTGCCAACTGTCTAGAATGGAGCAGCGTACCCTGTACTGAACACTCAGAGGGGCAAGATGTCCGCCTGAAATACAATATGGCGGGCTATTGTTGAGCCTGACCAGCCTGCCACCGCGTAGGCGATATCGGCTGTCGCTGTGTGTTGTGATGAGTAATCTTTGCATGCTGTCTTGTAGTCTGTGATGAGTGTTTGTGTGCAGCTGTGTAAGGCTAAGCGGTAGAACAAGGTGTATCGAGTTGAGGGCAGTAGACGGGTAGAGACGATAGTAGAGGATGGTAGAGTATTTGGCGGGCGACACAATGCAGTATTTAAGCGTTCTGTTTGCATGTGCATTCGGTGGGCTCTCGGTGCCCGTGGCCCGTCCACGTGCCGCGGCTCTCGGTGCCCGTGACCCGTCCACGTGCCGCGGCTCTCGGTGCCCGTGGCCCGTCCACATGCCGCGGCTCTCGGTGCCCGTGGCCCGTCCACATGCCGCGGCTCGCCGTGGCCGTCCACGTGCCGCGGCTCTCGGTGCCTGTGGCCCGTCCACATGCCGCGGCTCTCGGTGCCCGTGGCCCGTCCACGTGCCGCGGCCTCGGTGCCCGTGGCCCCCCCATGCCGCGGCTCTCGGTGCCCGTGGCCCGTCCACATGCCGCGGCTCTCGGTGCCCGTGGCCCGTCCACATGCCGCGGCTCTCGGTGCCCGTGGCCCGTCCACATGCCGCGGCTCTCGGTGCCCGTGGCCCGTCCACATGCCGCGGCTCTCGGTGCCCGTGGCCCGTCCACGTGCCGCGGCTCTCGCGCATTCGAGCCGGTCCAGAGAAGGTCGGACCTTGTCGACGCCACATCGAGAGCCAGCTGCCGGGACAGCCAGAAGGCTGGCACCAGCTGCCAGGACACACCAGCTACCAGGACAGCCAGCAGGGCCGACACCAGCTGCTAGGACAGCCAGCGAGGCCGGCATCATTGTCCAGGACAGCCAGCAGGGCCAGCATAAGTTGCCAGGACAGCCAGCAGGGCCGACACCAGTTGCCAGGACAGCCAGCAGGGCCGACACCAGCTGTCAGGACAGCCAGCGGGGCCGGCACCAGTTGCCAGGACAGCCAGCAGGGCCGGCACCAGTTGCCAGGACAGCCAGCAGGGCGGCACCAGTTGCCAGAACAGACCAGCTACCAGGACAGCTAGCAGGGCCGGCACCAATTGCCAGGACGGCCAGCAGGGCCGGCACCAATTGCCAGAACAGACCAGCTACCAGGACAGCCAGCAGGGCCAGCATAAGTTGTCAGGACAGCCAGCGGGGCCGACACCAGCTGCCAGGACAGTCAGCGGGGCCGGCACCAGCTGCCAGGATAGACCAGCTACCAGGACAGCCAACAGGGCCGGTACTAATTGCCAGGGCAGGCAGCTGGGCCGGCGCCGGCTGCGGCACCCTGTCACGGCGCCCTGGACCTACAGATTGCAGGCAGGCCAGGCGCCGGCCGGCGGCGGCCTCTCGCCGAGGGCGTGGGAGTCGCGCTGTTGCAGGGTCAGCCGCGGCCTTGCCGTGGTGGCCGGCTGCCGTGGCTCGGAAAGTGGGGCATGCTGCTGGTATGAAAGCCACACTGCAGCCCAGCTGACGCCCACGCAGCAGCCCGCGCAGGGCCCCAGACGCAGCAGCCCATGCAGCAGCCAGCGCAGCAGTCAGCGTTGCGCTCCAGGCGCAGGGTGAGCACCGCGGTCACGCAGCCAAAACAAAGACGTCCGAACACGCCATGTGTCCAGCGGTTTTTTTCTTCGGAATGCGGTGCCCTTTCGAAAGGCGCACCTGGGGGCGTGGGGCGTGGGGCGTGGGGCGGAGGCAGACACCACAATCACACAAATTCTGCATTTTCCACGAAGTTATCGGCTGTCGAAAATTATTACCTCATCTCTTTCCGGGTAACTGACGAAAATATGGCACATAGGCTCCGCCACCGTCTAATACGTGAGCTCGGGAGCTTACCCCCCCCCCCCCCGCAAACATTTGTATTCAGACATTACATCTGAAGTCGCGTTAAAATAATAAGCCTTAAAATCTGAATGTCTCCCGACAGAATGCTTCCTCGATAGATACGACAATTCGACTTTACATTACCCACGATTTTAACCAAGCTCTCCTTATCGCAGAAGCCAGGATGTGACCGCGCACAATGCGCGGTGTGCTTGCACGGCGGCCAGCCGGGTAGCGGACACATCCAGAGCCGCCTGCTGTCACTTTCTGTCCACAATTGTTGTCAGCCCTTGCCTATCTCTCTATCTATCTATCTCTCTATCTCTCTATCTCTCTATCTATCTATCTATCTATCTATCTATCTATCTATCTATCTATCTATCTATCTATCTCTCTATCTCTCTATCTCTATCTCTCTATCTCTCTATCTCTCTATCTCTCTATCTCTCTCTATCTCTATCTCTCTCTCTCTCTCTCTCTCTCTCTCTCTCTCTCTCTCTCTCTCTCTCTCTCTCTCTCTCTCTCTCTCTCTCTCTCTCTATCTCTCTATCTCTCTATCTCTCTATCTCTCTCTCTCTCTCTCTCTCTCTCTCTCTCTCTCTCTCTCTCTCTCTCTCTCTCTCTCTCTCTCTCTCTCTCTCTCTCTCTCTCTCTCTCTCTCTCTCTCTCTCTCTCTCTCTCTCTCTCTCTCTCTCTCTCTCTCTCTCTCTCTCTCTCTCTCTCTCTCTCTCTCTCTCTCTCTCTCTCTCTCTCTCTCTCTCTCTCTCTCTCTCTCTCTCTCTCTCTCTCTCTCTCTCTCTCTCTCTCTCTCTCTCTCTCTCTCTCTCTCTCTCTCTCTCTCTCTCTCTCTCTCTCTCTCTCTCTCTCTCTCTCTCTCTCTCTCTCTCTCTCTCTCTCTCTCTCTCTCTCTCTCTCTCTCTCTCTCTCTCTCTCTCTCTCTCGCGCGCGCAGCGTCACCAGGCAACTTGGGTGTCGGAACATACCCCCTCTGTCCCCAAACAAGGACAGCGCCTGGCGTGAACACCGTCCGGATGACGAAATTCGTGCATAGCAACAGTTCGTTAGGCTTGCTGATGGGCTGGCACCACACAAACGAGGATTCGTGGAGGAGGATCGCGTGGCGATCCTCCTCGCCACGCGATCCAGGCAGGATCGCGTGGCGAGGATTCGGGACACCAAAAATGGGCGTAAGGCCGTTGCTGAGAGCATTGTTGGGTTTGTTCCGTTACGGACAACGCACATCAGGTCATGAGTTCTTCCAATTATCGAAGCACACGCATCATACTGGCTATACTATATCATCATACTATCATCAGCGGCACAGTACGCACATCCATGGCTGAAGATCCAGGGTTGGTCGAGGAGGGAGGTCCGGGCACCCTGCTTTGGTATCGTGCTCATGTTAATTTGTCATTTTCCTTATTCAAACTGACAATATGCCCAGAAAATAAGAAATTGGACGCTTGGCTTGGCCAGAGATATCCAGCCTTGCGCATATTCATATGAAATCAGACAAATGCAGCAGAAGTGTTCAAATTCAATCCGTAAATATTCTCCGTTCGAACTCCACCGTTACTGAAGGACCCAAACCACACGGCGCGGCACCGGCTGCGGGCCGGCGCGCTTTGTCCGGAACATTCCTCACCTGAGTCGGCTCCACTCGCCGCGTGATCCGGACAGTCGCGTTCGCAAGCGACGTCTCGCGCCGCCGCGTCACGTCACGTCTCGTCACGCTGCACCAACACGGCGCGCCAGTCACGTCCCCGAGCGGGCGGCCGACCGCCTGCGTGCCTCACCGGTCACCGCGCGCGCCACCTCCGCCCACGGCACCTGACTCCACTCTGAAGCTGCCTACCTGCCCGCCCGGCCGCGCGGCGCCGCCGCCGCTGCATTATGGGTAGCCCACCTGCGGCCACTAAACAGCAGGTAAATAGTGAGGCGGCCGGGCGACGGGGCCGTCCGCGGGGCGGCGCCAGGTGACGGGTCGGACGGTCGGCGGGTGGCCGCGCTCGGCGACGGACCGACATCTCGGCGGTCGGACGGCCGGTCGGACGGTCGGCGGGTGGCCGCGCTCGGCGACGGACCGACATCTCGGCGGTCGGACGGCCGGTCGGACGGTCGGCGGGTGGCCGCGCTCGGCGACGGACCGACATCTCGGCGGTCGGACGGCCGGTCGGACGGTCGGCGGGTGGCCGCGCTCGGCGACGGACCGACATCTCGGCGGTCGGACGGCCGGTCGGACGGTCGGCGGGTGGCCGCGCTCGGCGACGGACCGACATCTCGGCGGTCGGACGGCCGGTCGGACGGTCGGCGGGTGGCCGCGCTCGGCGACGGACCGACATCTCGGCGACGGACCGACATCTCGGCGACGGACCGACATCTCGGCGGTCGGACGGCCGGTCGGACGGCGGCGCGCTGCCACGGCCCGGCGGCGCCACCACTCTCTGGCCCGGGGCGGGTCTGAGGAGGAGCGCCACCTCCCCGGGCGTTCCGAACGGCGGACACGCGCAACGGGCAATGGGCTCCTTCCGCTTTTGAATGCTATTCGGAGGTGAGGCGCCGATCCTCTCGGAGGTGACGCGCGATCTTCTGGGAGGCGCCATGTGCTCGATGGAGGTCCCTTCGTAAGATACCATCCCACTCACATCGCGTGTTTTATTGTGCATAGGTCAGCATTGTTGTTAGGTAGTAAAACACACCTGCAGATGAAGATCTCAAACTACAAATTTGCATACCGAATGAGCGTAAGTTTGAGGAATGCTATACATTTGAGCATAATCTGATATGATGAATACAAATGAAAAACATGTGGGAGGGTGGAGGTCTACTAATGGTGGATATTCAGGATGTCTGCCAAGAAGGACATCACGTTCATTTTTAGGCATTTCCTTCAGGTGTATCGGTGGAAAATGAATCGGCCCCGACCCTGTCTCAGATCGAGGTGCAGCCAAAGGGCGAGGGAGCAGTGAAGCCATGGCGACAACACAGAATACGACTCGGTCTGAAGAGGGTGCACAACCTTCTGGGAAGAGATGTCGGCGCACGGTTCTTCCCGGAGCCACCAGCTCTGCTGAGAAGCAATAAACTGATACGGTATATCGGCTACCTGCATCCAACTTCAACAATGCCGCTGTACTTCCAGTAGGCTCTTCGCGAAGTAGATCAACGTGCATGCGCTGCTATAGGTGTGGTAACCAAGAACTTTCAGGCGAGAGACTGCAGCTGAAATATGCTCCATTAGACGCGTGCCCGTCTCATTCGGTCGGCAACAGAGAGGAGTGAAAAGAAAACAAGTCAACACGAAGAGCGCGAGAGAGATATTGACAGTGATAAGTGAAGAGAATGCACGAGAGAGAGAGAGAGAGAGAGAGAGAGAGAGAGAGAGAGAGAGAGAGAGAGAGAGAGAGAGAGAGAGAGAGAGAGAGAGAGAGAGAGAGAGAGAGAGAGAGAGAGAGAGAGAGAGAGAGAGAGAGAGAGAGAGAGAGATAGAGATAGAGATAGAGATAGAGATAGAGATAGAGATAGAGATAGAGATAGAGATAGAGATAGAGATAGAGATAGAGATAGAGATAGAGATAGAGATAGAGATAGAGATAGAGATAGAGATAGAGATAGAGATAGAGATAGAGATAGAGATAGATAGAGATAGAGAGAGGGAAGAGAAACCAGAACGAATTAAGGAATAAGAACAGGGAGATCGCAGAAGATGAGAGAGAAAGGGAGGGGAGAGGGGAAGGAATATTGGGTATGATAGGACAGGAATGGACGGCTGAGAAGAATCAAGTAGAGGTGCAGTGAGGTGAGGTGATATAACCTAAGGTGAGATCAAAGAATGCAAATGAAAAAGAACAGTCAGAGCGAAATGCTTCGGGTGAACATGTTTTTGTTTTGTTTTATGTATTATAGATTCAATGTTTATACGCAACGCCTCCAGACGTGCTGCTTCTGTCTTGGGGTGCGTGTGGTCTAGTGGTGAAATGGCCTGACCCGTACTCAGGCGGAAGCCGGGTCGAAGTAGTACGTTCCGATGCACGCGTCTCCGGGAACATTCTCGGCAGATGCGCATCAGAGGGAGAGCTGCGACAGGCGCTATATGTATTGAATTGCATTGACAGGTCCGACGCATCCACTGAAAATGAGCAACACCTTGCCACGCGCTGTCGTGATGCAATGGTACAGGAATTCAAAACGCACGTGGTATGGAAGGGGTGAGCAAGGATAATAGGAAGGATGTAGTGTTGAAGAGGATATGTGCTATCCGACTGCCGAGTACAGCAGCGACCCATGGCGCCACACTCTACAGTGGTGAATAGGATCAGGATAAAAGGATATAACGTTAAAATTAATGAATGGGAGGCCGGACTACGTATACACATACATGCATGCGTAGGAATAATATCAAGCAAAAACAGTATGCACAATGGAGGTTCCTTCGTTTCACTTCGCATTCGTATTCGACTTGGTAAGATTGTGTTCGTCTTCAAATAGGCATAGAAACGTTGCCATTCTTTCCTGGGATTCGAAGGTTCAGAGGTCCAGACTCGCACCAAGGACATTGAAAAGTGTACAGTCAAATTATTATCTCGAATTCTGCATATTCGTGGCTAGGCTTTGCCGGGAATAAGAGCTAAAAATGACGAACTCGCAAGAGAAGCGACGCGCATTTGCGCTGGAAACCGCAATAGCCATACCATACCGGCGTGGCTAGAGATCCCTGGTGGGTTGGGGTCTGAACCCTCTGGTTTAGTACACTGCTTATGTGCTTAAGTTAACTTATCATTGCTTATGTGTTTAAGTTAATTGATAATTTTCCATTGCAATCTGAAGATATGTCTTGAAAAGAACTTCGACCCTCCATACCAGCTTCTTGGAATCCATGCACCCAGCATCCCAGAAGGTCCGGTGATGGGTAAAATTTTGTGCGGAGTCCTGCTCTTAAAAGGTCACGATACCTGCAAACTCTGTGGCACATCTTCACTTCTTATGGGAGGGGGAGGGGAGGAAGAGGAAACAAGGGTGGGGTTAAAATATTGACATTGTTCGATAATCTCAATAATTCGGTTCCTGTTGCCATGGAAATATGAGAAGTACATTCGCATTCACCCCTGATTGCAACCCCACCACATTTACCACCTACACGGGCCTGCATGGGAGGTCGGCGCTTAGCGCACGCTAAGAGCGCATTCCGTCCAACTAACGAGTGGAAATTCATGGAAATGCATGCACGTCTGGCGCCTGTATAAGTAGACTCGGAGACAGTGTTCTGTTTGCGCTTCTAATCGGCTTCACAGGGCGACGCGAGGACGAGAGCCGCTCTCCCAGCGTGAAAGGCCGTCCGAGGTGCGCGGCGGCTGTCTGCGTCCCGCCGGCAGCGGGCACGTGCGGGGCCGAGAGCACACCACGCCGCCCACTGCTCCGCGTCTGACGGCGACCCAGTTCGGTCCGGGGCAGGTCTAAGGTGGCCGGAGGTCTCAGCCCGGCCTCGGTCCTCAGCCGGGCTCCGGCCCTCAGCCCGGCTCCGGCCCCCAGCCCGGCTCCGGCCCTCAGCCCGGCTCCGGCCCTCAGCCCGGCTCTGGCCCCGAGCTGGACTCCGGCCCCAGCCGGGCTCCGCCCCTCAGCCCGGCTCCGGCCCTCAGCCCGGCCCTCAGCCACCAGCCCGGCGCTGACCGGACTCTATGTTCACCGGGGAATCAAGGTCAAGTTCTCCGAGCATGAAGACGCATTGACTACAACTTACACAGCAATCGGTTGAATGCATTTGGCGTAGACTTCAACGCTCAACACGTTCTTATACGGAGCTCGCAAACGAAACTAAAACACTTTAAGCTAATGGATACCGCTTTTTTCCCGAAGACTGGAAAAGAGGTGTACGTCTGAAAAAAAAACATTTACCGATGCTTAGCTCATCATCGAGACCCATGTTTTATTCCCACCTCCCGGCAGGGTCGGGGAGGCCGATTGGGTGGTGCAGGACTCCCGGGAAACTAATCAAGTGCAACGCGAATTAGAAGACAATGGTCCGGTCAATGGACCAATTAAACACGGATATAATGCAGAAAATCAATATTTAACGAAGCCTGTTTCGACCACCCCCTATGTTCCGGGGTGAAGCTGTACCGAATTTACCGGCAGGGCTCAATAACACTAAAGCCGATGAATTAAAACTCCCACATCAACAAATGTCACAGTTGGGAACATGCTAACTGACTTCATGTTAACAGCCAGCACATGGGCCGCGCTGGAGACACTAAAGAACCAGCGTGCGGCGCGGTTAATTACGCCACAACACAGAAACATCGTTCAAGAGTAGTGCCTTTGCACATCCGATGATTAAGAAAAGGTGCACGTGTCCTTTGACAGCCAATCCTTGCGCACCAAAGTTTGCTGGCGGCTCAGAACTCAGCACTGTCCTGGGTTGAAAGTTTTCCAACATCTGGTGAAGATTTCTTGCTTTTACATTTCCATGGTAAAATTGGCGCTGAATTTGAACTGATCACTGAGAAGTGCTCTGCAGTGTTGCTCGTCCATTGCACTGGGATGAGAGGGAACTGATAACTGAGAAGTGCTCTGCAGTGTTGCTCGTCCATTGCACTGGGATGAGAGGGAAAATGTAGCGTTGTATAGGACATACCATAGCATAGGCATATATAGCGCGACATATAATGTGCCATGGCTGCGATGAAGGCTTGAGCCCTTTTTGTTTATATAAGTATGACTATACAGAATATACTATCGATTTTCTTACCTTGCGCTTGGTACACTTGCACTTGGATCTTGGATCTTTCTTATTAGACTGCCAAACATGTATCGCATTCAGCAGATCTACACAAATGTACGGCGATCTCTCATGACCTCGTTTGACCTTGGTCTAATCTGACCACATGCATTTGACATGTGTAAATGCCAGTTATTTCCTCCTTCACCTGGTTATTCACCCACACGAAACGTTTTAGACACGCTTTTCAGAACTAAACAACGCTCCGGAAATATTATAGCTCCTTTTACACGGCCTGACCGGGGGTGTCATTGGCTACCTCGAAGTTGGCATAATTAAGCTTGACCCGATGAATATTCTTGGGCTATCCATTCTTGCACTTCATTTCATTTCGATCTGTCCATCAATTGCGGAGTTACGACGGGGGGACCAAAAATCCCCTCAGTATGTGGTGTACCGGAAAATACGTCGCTGATCGTCATGGTAACCCATTTCTGTATAGGCGCTGCATGACCGACGCAGTCGATGCGCCCCTAAACCCCAATATCAAACCAACCCATTTCTGTGTCTCATACAGTGTCAAGGGATTAATCCTAAAATCGGGCGACAATTGAGAAGCGGCCGCACTCTATAATCCTCCTCCCCCTCATGCGCCAGTGAGGATGATAATTCCAACCAGGTGAGCTTAACTTCCCCTCGAATCCCGTCCCCTTTAGTGACGAACTAGCATAACCCTCATGTGGTTGTGTGGGAAGACACGACGAATGAAGTGCGGCAATCCGACGCATGTCGCTCAACACACCGTCTGCCAGCATTGACAAATTATGCTCTCATTGCCCGACACAAAATTTCCGTTTAAAAACTAGATGTAGCGTTTGCTAAGGTACCGACCTAATGTAATTACTAATCCTTTTCGTTCTCTGAGGTAGCTGGGCTGAAAATCACGTGTTGGCATTCACGGCACATTGCGACTATAATTTCGGATTCACATTATCAGGATATCGTGAACCCGTCGTTTCGGTCGTGGTATTAATACGCTGGTAAGCAATCACGAACTTGTGTGGGGATCCGAGCATTCGAAAGCAGGTCGCTACAAAGTCGAGTGCCCTTTAATGATAAAGTCATAAAGTCTTTAAACTTGATAAGAGCCACAAGGGCCCATCCAGTTAAGTCTGTAAATGGAAGATGCCATAAGCCCGGATAAAAGACCCATCCCAACCATCACCACATCATAAGGAAACCATCCACCAACATCCCACATACGTATCAATCCCTATCTACCATAGCTATCCAGCCCTATTCCCCTGATCCTCCTGAACACATGTGGATTGAATGCCCTACCAACAACTTTGAAACCGCATTCATGCCCGCTTAAAAGGGTCTGTGCCGTGCACACCCACCTAGCACAAATCTCGCCCCATCCACCACAAATCAGAACTCAAAAACAAGATTTTCCTGTCTAAAAAATGTGCCCCCCTGATGATGGTCAGAGTGCCACTCGCCTGTAACACTCACATCAGTACAAGGTCCGTTTTTGTGAATATGTAGCCACTACCGTCCTTTAAGATAAGCATGTCACGTACCGTGTCACGAACACTGACCAGAGCCATCATCGTTCAGGTGAAAGGTACACCCATGGCTGATGCCATGTCACGCAAATCCACTTGAACAGTTGGCAAACGAATGGTCCGAACAGCAAGTCATCAACTGTCGAGCAGCCGACTTTTTCAAGTATTCAACGACAGCAAGGCTTTCCCTCTGATCCAGCCGAGGTCAGCGGAAGAGAGAGAGAGAGAGGGAGAGAGAGAGAGAGAGAGAGAGAGAGAGAGAGAGAGAGAGAGAGAGAGAGAGAGAGAGAGAGAGAGAGAGAGAGAGAGAGAGAGAGAGAGAGAGAGAGAGAGAGAGAGAGAGAGAGAGAGAGAGAGATAGAGAGAGAGAGAGAGAGAGAGAGAGAGATAGAGAGATAGAGAGATAGAGAGATAGAGAGATAGATAGAGAGAGAGAGAGAGATAGAGAGATAGAGAGATAGAGAGATAGAGAGATAGGGATATAGATAGAGAGAGATAGAGAGAGATAGAGAGAGATAGAGAGAGATAGAGAGAGATAGAGATAGAGAGAGATAGAGAGATATAGAGAGAGAGAGAGAGAGAGAGAGAGAGAGAGAGAGAGAGAGAGAGAGAGAGAGAGAGAGAGAGAGAGAGAGAGAGAGAGAGAGAGAGAGAGAGAGAGAGAGAGAGAGAGAGAGAGAGAGAGAGAGAGAGAGAGAGAGAGAGAGAGAGAGAGAGAGAGAGAGAGAGAGAGGGAGAGGGAGAGGGAGAGGGAGAGGGAGAGGGAGAGGGAGAGGGAGAGGGAGAGGGAGAGGGAGAGGGAGAGGGAGGGGAGGGAGAGGGAGAGGGAGAGGGAGAGGGAGGGGGAGGGAGGGAGAGGGAGAGGGAGAGGGAGAGGGGAGAGGGAGAGGGAGAGGGAGAGGGAGAGGGAGAGGGAGAGGGAGAGGGAGAGGGAGGGAGAGGGAGAGGGAGAGGGAGAGGGAGTGAGGACGGGAGAACGAGAGAGTTCTTTGAGGGCCGGAGGATGAGTTTCATGTGGATTCACACGCGCGGACATTTCGGCATGTTTTTTTCATCGGAGCCGGTTTTCAGAAAGACTGCAATTTCATATCATGGGGAGCCCAGGAAGCGTGCTTGACCGTCATACGCTTAGCGCAGTTCTTACCAAGTACTTTGGAAGGGATCGACGCCGCCAAGGGCGTCGTCAGGAAGTCATGTCAGACGGCAGGGAGCCACAAGGAGGGTGAAGGAGGGAACGGCAATACCCAGGTGGTGAGGTATGGCCACTCAGGATGTACACGCAAGTAGCATGCATCATCCATATCTCTTAGGGGACGGCCGTGCCTTAGGGCACCACTTCTCTCACTGTTCCCTTGACCACACCTTAGGTACCATTATGTAGTCGACAGCGAGCTTGAAGGATGACCCCCCCCCTTCTGTTTCTTGTACACCCGGTACACAAGACATCGGGGCCTGCCCTGTCCACAGCGCATTCACGAGCAAACAGGTCGACTCCGATAACACTGATAAACGACAGCTATCAGGCCCACAGCAAACACACCAGTGTGAGGCACGACCAACAACGGACAACCCCTGGGACACTCGGCAATAAAGCTGACACGCTCAAGGCAGCCCCGTAATACGGCGGACAATCACAGAGCCACTGCGCAATAGGGCGGACAATCGCAGTCACCCTGTAATACGGCCCACAGTGTCCGTAATATATCAGACATACTCATGTGTCCGCAACACACCACGCACGTCCCTGTGTGTCCGCAACACACCACACACGTCCCTGTGTGTCCGCAACACACCATGCACGTCCCTGTGTGTCCGCAACACACCACACACGTCCCTGTGTGTCCGCAACACACCACGCACGTCCCTGTGTGTCCGCAACACACCACACACGTCCCTGTGTGTCCGCAACACACCACACACGTCACTGTGTGTCCGCAACACACCACGCACGTCCCTGTGTGTCCGCAACACACCACGCACGTCTCTGTGTGTCCACAACACAACACATACGTCCCTGTGTGTCCGCAACACACTACGCACGTCCCTGTGTCCGCAACACACCACATACGTGCCTGTGTGTCCGCAACACACCACGCACGTCCATGTGTGTCCGCAACACACCACGCACGTCCCTGTGTGTCCGCAACACACCACGCACGTCCCTGTGTGTCCGCAACACACCACACACGTCCCTGTGTGTCCGCAACACACCACACACGTCCCGGTGTGTCCGCAACACACCACATACGTGCCTGTGTGTCCGCAACACACCACGCACGTCCCTGTGTGTCCGCAACACACCACACACGTCCCTGTGTGCACACACCACGTCCCTTGTGTCCGCAACACACCACGCACACGTCCCTGTGTGTCCGCAACACATCAACACGTCCTGTGTTTCGCAACACACCACACACGTCCCTGTGTGTCTGAGACACACCCACGTCCCTGTGTGTCACGCAAACACAACACGTCCCTGTTGTCTGAACACACGCACACGTCCCTGTGTCCGCAACACACCACGCACGTCCCTGTGTGTCCGCAACACACCACGCACGTCCCTGTGTGTCCGCAACACACCACGCACGTCCCAGTGTGTCCGCAACACACCACGCACGTCCCTGTGTGTCCGCAACACACCACGCACGTCGTTGCGTGCGTCCCAAATGTCGCCATCACGCTGCGAGGATGTCGGAATGCTACGCACTGGAAAAACCCACGTGTCCTGCTGATATACCGCGGATCACTGCCGTTTCTCGAATACAGAAGGTTATCACCACCTGCTCGTTTCCACCAGAACTGAAGGTCTGATAAGAGCACCAAATGTTTCATAGCATCCTATTCCTACAGTACAGCACACGTTGTAGATATATAGAGCCTGACAATCAACACCCAGAGCGTGCTGTGCCCAGCTTCCCCAGCACCGCTGTGAAATGCGTTCGCTTCATTGTTCCTCGTCCGACCTGATATTTTCACGGGACAAACCTTCTAAGTTGCCGGTGTAGACATCCGAACGACTTAATCAAATTGGTTAGCTGGTGGTCAGCTTAAAACAAAAACATAACCAGTTCACTAAGAGTGACGTCATCAGCCATGACGCGCAGCCAGCATCCATAGTCCGCGATCAAACACAATAGAACAAGCGGGAAGGTTTGGATACCGTATCAGGAACGCAGCAGCCCTTTAGTCGAACAATAGCTAGGTTAAGCAAGATAACATCAATACGAGGTGTGCACAACCAGTCCGGCAACGTGTGACCATGGCGGGCTGTTCAAGCGACCACACACGCGCCCAGGGACGTCTAAGTGGAATTTCTGTCAATATTGTCAGAATGAGACGACGAAATATATTTGACTGTCGGCGTCGAGTTCTGCGTTTTTAGCGGATGCGGTCGGCATTACTGAGCCTGTGCACTGTACAGCGGTCCCCGAGCACAGACGGCACACTCCATGGACTTGGAGGGGGCGGGGAGGGTGGGGAGAGAGCGATCCCCGAGCACAGACGGCACACTCCATGGACTTGGAGGGGCGGGGAGGGTGGGGAGAGAGCGTATCCCGAGCACAGACGGCACACTCCATGGACTTGGAGGGGCGGGGAGGGTGGGGAGAGAGCGATCCCCGAGCACAGACGGCACACTCCATGGACTTGGAGGGGGCGGGGAGGGTGGGGAGAGAGCTATCCCCGAGCACAGACGGCACACTCCATGGACTTGGAGGGGCGGGGAGGGTGGGGAGAGAGCGATCCCGAGCACAGACGGCACACTCCATGGACTTGGAGGGGGCGGGGAGGGTGGGGAGAGAGCTTCCAATGATTGTTGACCCTTAACCATTAAACCTATGACAGTACACTTGGTCAAACTGATTTTGTAACTATTTGAACCCGACAATTTTGGCAAAGTTCCATCCATGATCACTTCCGGTTAACTTTCCTAACTTACCTTAAACAGCCTAAAGCACGACCACAGATTATATAGGAGCACAAATAAAACATAATCGGTGGAGTCATGAACATGAGAAAGTCGGTGTTTTCTTCATATTTGTGGTTAAGTGAGATTGGACCAAAACATCATTTAGCATCCATAGCGTACATTCAATATGCCGGAATCATACGAAAAGTGTTACTCATGGTGAGTATATAGCCTGACATTCGATCGCTCTCAGGTGTCTGAATATGGTTACAGAGTGAATGATTTCCGAGTCATCTGCTAGCACGTCGCGATAGACCTAGACATCTCATCAAACAAGCTCCGCTCCCTTGAAAAGCGTCGGCACGAGAAAAGCACATGTCGTACTGTCAGGGTTCCTCGACAGCCAGGACACTTCCGTCTCTCAACATTAGTGTCGTGTCGTACTGTCAGGGTTCCTGGACAGCCAGGACACTTCGGTCTCTCAACATTAGTGTTGTGAATCGATAAAAATGTCACACCAACTACGCTGTAAAAATGCGCGACGTGAGGATTTGGTGCGATCAACCAATTCCCATTCGACTCGAGTCGGTGCGGCAGCCACCGCACCAGCAACACTCCATTGGCCCGATGATTCGGGCCGTATTTACGAGCCGAGACGTGTGTGCACGGCGTCAGACGGCTGCAGGCGCCGACAGAGCCGTGCCGCCGCCGGCCCCGGTCACGTCCACACCACGGGCCGTAGTGCGCTGGCCCGTCATAGGACGTGGCCATTATCGATACACGCCGCCACGAGCGGACCTCCACAGACCGCCGCGGTCACGTCCACACCACGGGTCCTAGTGCGCTGGTCCGTCATAGGACGTGGCCATTATCGATACACGCCGCCACGAGCGGACCTCCACGGACCGCCGCGGTCACGTCCACACCACGGGTCCTAGTGCGCTGGCCAGTCATAGGACGTGGCCATTATCGATACACGCCGCCACGAGCGGACCTCCACGGACCGCCGCGGTCACGTCCACACCACGGGCCGTAGTGCGCTGGCCAGTCATAGGACGTGGCCATTATCAGTACACGCCGCCACGAGTGGACCTCCCGGCCGCCGCGGGCACGTCCACACCACGGGCCGTATGCGGGCCAGTCATAGGACGTTTTTACCCGCCGCCGCGGGCAGCGGTCACGAGTCGTGTGTGTGTGTGTGTGTGTGTGTGTTTAATTTTGCCAGCCTGCCACCGTGTGGTGATATCGGCTGTTTCCGTTTATTTTGTTGTTGTGTTAGTGTTAAGAGATGTAAAGGGGTGAGGGGCATGGTAGGAGGATTAGTCGAGGGGTGGAAGAGGGTGTTGATTTGTTGAGCAGTGTCGAAGTAGATTCTTGGAGTGTGCTGAGTAGAGCTGGGTTGAGCAGAAGTATAGTAGAGTTGGTCGGAGTCTGAAGATGATGCGGTTGAGAAGAGTTGCCAGTCCGGACGGTGCCAAGTTGGGGTACGGGGTGTAGTGGGGGTTTGGGGTTGGGTCATCGCCTTGGTTGAGTAACATTGCAAGAACATTGGCTTTGGGGTATATTTTTGTTTTTCTTTTCTTGTTCTTTTTAATCAGTGTCATGTTTTTCGTTTTTTGGGCTATTTTGTTCATTTTTTTGTTCCCTCTTTTTGTAACATATCTTTTTGTTTTCATTTCATTTCATTTCATTTTTTTTTCACAGTTGTTCTAGTATGCGTGTGATAGAGAGAAAGTGGAAGACATGTTCGTGTAGTGCTGGATGTTCGTCGTTGAGGAGAGTAGTGAGGTTTAGTGGGATGTTGTGTGTGGCGCAATAGTTGGTGATATGTTGTCTTTGGTGGTTGTATTTGGTGCAGTAAATGAGTATGTGTTTGATTGTGAGTATTCGGTGACATGTTGTGCATTGTGGTCGCTGTTGTCGTAGGATGAGGTAGGAGTGTGTGAGTGCTGTGTGTCCTGTTCGTATGCGTGTTAGTGTACGTTCTTTTTGTCTGGTGTGTTGGTTGATGGAGTGCCATTGTTCGTGTTTGGGGTGTATTTCGTGGAGCTGTGTTATTGTTGTGTCCCAGGTTTGTTGTATGTGTTTGTTGAGGGCTTGGCGTATTGTGGGGTAGTAATCTGATTTTGAGTATGGGCATTGCGTGGTTTGTTGTAGTGTTGTGGCTAGGTTTGCTTCTGTGTCTGCGTGTTCATTACCGAGTATGTTTGTGTGGCTTGGGATCCAGAGAAGTAGTGGGCGTTGTTGGATGTTTAGTTTTTTTTATGTATGTAGAGTATTTTGGGAATGAGTGGGTGTTTGAATTTGGTGTATGGTGTTATGCTTTGTAGTGCTGATTTTGCGTCTGTGGCTATGATGTTGTGTTCCATTTGTGTGTTATAGATGGTGGAGTATGCCGAGAAGATTGCGTAGAGTTCTGCTGTGTATGTGGATGCTGTGTCGTGCAGACGGGCACGTAAGATGACTCGGGGCGGTGCTGTATTGGGATACAGCACCGCCGCTGTGCCCGTCTGCTGTGTATGTGATTTGGATCCGTCTGTGTAGATGATGTTGTGATTTGCATATTGTGATGAGAATTGTAGGAAGAGTTGTTGTATTTCTGCGTCTGTGTATGTGTGTTTCGGTTTGTCTATGAGGAAGTGTGTTGTGGGTGTTTGGTGTTTCCACCATGCTGTGGGTGGTGAGAGTGGTTGTGCTGTGGGGAGTGTGATTTGTAGACTATTTGCGTGTTGGTGTATGCGAGATCCTATTGTGGTTTTAAGTCGTGGTGCGTTCATGAGTAAGTGTCTGCGTTTGGTGCGGATTTTGAGTGCTTCAGTGCATGGGTGGTGTTTGACGAGTTGTGTTTTGTAGTGATATCTAAGTAGTGCTTCTGTGCGTCTGTGTTTGAGTTCTGGTATGTGGTTGTATATGTGCATTGTGCAGTGCAAGATAAGGTGTAGTGATATATGCTCCGGTAGCTATTTTAGGCATTGGTGTTGTAGTGTGTCTAGTAGGTGGAGGTTTGATTTCGCTGCGTTTTCGAAGAGTGGGGATCCGTATTCCAAAATTGGCCGAATGAGTGATTTGTAGAGAGTTAGAAGTGTGTTTCGATCGGATCCCCAGTTTGTGCCAGAATGTGCTCGGAGTAGGTTTATTCGTTTTGATGCGCGTTTGTAGATGTCTAAGATGTGTGGCCGAAAGGTAAGTCGTGGGTCTAATGTGATACCTAGGAATTTTGTTGTGGTTACAAATGGTATGGGTGTGTAGTCTATTTTTAGTGGTTGTAAGTTTGTGTATCAAGTGTAGCCAAATAGCATGCATTTCGATTTGTGTGGTGCTATGTGTAAGTTAAGTAAGGCTAGTTTGTTGTGTAGTTCTGATAGTGCTCTTTGTAGTGTTCCTAATGCGTTGTTGGGTGTTTCATGTGATGTCCAGATTACTATGTCATCTGCGTAAATTGCTATTTTGGTCGGAAAATTGTCAGTGATGAGTGAGTTTAGGCCTAGGATGAAGAGAAGGGGACTTAGAACGGAGCCTTGCATTAAGCCGGTCGTGGGGAATTTAATGTCTGATGTGTGGGGCCCAATTTTTACTTGAAATGATCCGCTTAGTAAGTACAAATGTAGGTAGTGTAGTAGTCTTCCTTGTATGTCTAGGTTGTATAGGTGCTGTAAGAGTGCTGTGATGTTGATAGTGTCATAGGCTTGTTTGAGATCCAGGAAGACGGCGACGGTGGTAAGTTTCTTTGCCGCCGCTTCCTGGATGTGAGTGGTGAGGTAGGTGAGGTTGTCAAGACAGGAGCGGTTAGGGAGAAAGCCTGATTGTATAGGAGAGATTAGTTTTTGTGTTTGAATAATGTAGAGGAAGCGTTTTTTGACAAGGCGTTCAAAGAGTTTGTGAAAACAGGTGGTTAGTGCGATAGGGCGGTAGGAGTCGCATAGGGTTCGGTCTGTGTTTGGTTTTGGAATAGGAATGAGCAGAGCGTGTAGCCAAGATTGTGGGTATGTATGTGTTGTCCATGCGGTGTTGTAGGTGTCCAGTAATGTTTGTAGTGCTTGTGTTGGGAGGTGCTTGAAGAATGAATAGTGTATGTTGTCTGGTCACGAGTCATAGTGCGCTGGCCCGTCATAGAACGTGGCCATTATCCATGCAGCGAGCCTGCACAATGCATTGTCGATGACCACACGAAGAGCGTTGGCACTGACAGGCCTGCATAAATGTAGGTGCACGTGTACGGTACGGTAGTGTATTGTACGGAAGTGTACGGTACGGTAGTGTACGGTACGGCAGTGTGTTCAGAAGGTAGCATACGGTGCAGTAGTATACGGTACGGTAGTGTATGGTGCGGTGGTGTACGGTACGGTAGTGTGTACGGTATGGTAGTGTATGGTGCGGTAGTGTACGGTACGGCAATGTGTACGGTACGGCAATGCGTACGGTACGATACGGTAGTGTACGGTACGATAGTGTACGGCACGGTATTTTACGGTACGGTGCGGTAGTATACGGTGCGGTAGTGTACAGTAGTGTGTACGGTACGGTAGTGCACGGTACCGCAGTACGTACGGTACGGTAGTGTACGGTACCGCAGTGTGTACGACGTACGACCGGCAACACCACACGACCACCACATCTCACCTGCTGTATGGAGTCGCAGCGACCGCCACACTTGCCACCATGCCTCCGAGTACGCCTGGGGTCCGCTGTTGCGGGCGATTCTTCCGCAACGACGACGACATCCGCACGACGACGAACCGCTGCATTCGCCGCTCGGCGCGTCGTCGAACACCTCGCCACCGATCTCGCCTACGGGAGAAGCACACCCGCGTCTCGGATGGGGGGGGTGGCGAAACCTGTGCATTCCGTACTGACCCCGGTGGCGGATCTGACT
This sequence comes from Ashinkailepas kermadecensis, assembly GCA_034440615.1. Classification (NCBI taxonomy): domain Eukaryota; kingdom Metazoa; phylum Arthropoda; class Thecostraca; family Neolepadidae; genus Ashinkailepas; species Ashinkailepas kermadecensis. The sequence goes on along the minus strand of JAOTOM010004022.1, from coordinate 127,264 downwards.
CGCGGGGATTACGGCTGCGGCGGTGGCGCGCTCCATGTGACGTCAGAGATTCCGTGCCGACCGCCGATCCGATTTGCCGCCGTCGCAGCCGGTACTTACCTGGAACACGGCAGAGCATTTCGTCAGGCACACGGACGGCATTAGCAGCGCACCGCGTGCCAAAGTCGGCGCGGCCTCACGGGGCAGGGAGTAGATAAGGCCTCACGGAGCAGGGAGTAGATAAGCATGCAGTGTCGCGAGGCTGCGTGTATTTGCCGAGGTAATGCCGCCTCTTGGTAGTGACTAGCATTTATATCTGCACATCAGTGCGATTTCTTCGGTTAAAGATCATGATAGCTTTTGACTACCTATCAAGTTTATGAAGAGAATAAATGAAGTTCCGTCAAAACAAACTGCCCGGATGCACACAACTTTTGATAAATCCGCTTTAGTGTGGGCAAAAACCACGGAGCACGGGTACGCTACTGGCCCTGGTTGCGACTGGAAGCCTTACGGTTGACGCAGAGACCCAATGAGTGGAACAGGAGGCCTCTACATTGGATGATGAGATATTACCAAATGGAGGCTAAAACTAAACAGGAACTAAAAATGGACCTGGGCATCTGGAGCTGGGATGAAGACCAGGATACCTACTTGGTGCAACAGGATGCTTTATCTTCATGTTTTCCGATTATTTATATTGTGTCCTCAATTTCTCCTGAATGTGAAAAGATCCCCATCAGATAATCTTGGGGAGGAAAAAACATGTCTTCCCTGCAAATTTTGGACGCGGGACATTCGCCCCTCCCCTCTCTTGGCCCGCCACCCGGGCTTCCAGTATGCCAGTTCAATCTCAATTTGTCTTAAATGAACACAATCAATTTTCACCCATCATTCATAACCAATTCACCAAATTGCCTTTCTAATTATCGTTTTTTTATATAATTGTTGTTTCTAATTATTATTGTTAATTATTATAATTCTGAATCTAACTAATTAATCTAATTCTAATCAAATTGCCTGTCTGTCATTAATTATGAACATAGCACTGCAGCGCGTGGAACTAAAGTCACGCTACCCCATCATAATATCCCAATATTAATATATAACATAGGCAACGCAAGCAACTAATGAAGTCTCACCCCATCATGATTTCCCGATAAATCAACGTGTTATCCTTATCGGCGTCAAAGTCCTATTTCTGCGAATACGGCTGTTAAGTGTGTGTCCACTTGCAATAGACACAGAACTGATGCCTGAATGTGGAGAGACGTGATCACAGTCCTGCACAACACAGCTGGGGCAACACAACTGTTGGAGGACGCACTGTAGCAGCAGAGGTATACTTCCAGGCGCTGCATGCACTCATCCTCGACACCAGGCTGGTCGCGGTCACACGGCAGCGCAGATGACAAAGGCACGCGACGCATCTTCGGTCAAATCTTATCTGCACCAAATTGCACGCTTCATCCGTGCACACCCTCCTCGAAACGGATAGCGTACGTGGTGCACCTGCCCAGTGGCGCAGCCAGAATGTTTATATTGGGGGAGCCCGACACCCCCCCCAAAAAAAAAGTGATGAAAAAGGAAAAGTTTCCGGCGCGCGATGCGCACCCAAAATTTAGGGTTTTGCGTGGTGAAAATCTCAAGATGCCTCGTTTGATCTAATGTGTTTTTGGGTGCTATGCGGGGTGCGGGCCCTTGACTACGCCTTTGCACCTGCACATAAATGACATGTGGTAAACACTGAGGACATCAAGTGGACTCCCGATCGTGGGTCGTCGTTGACAGGTCTTCCAGGTCAGACCCCATAATAAACGTACAGCGGCGAGCCCAAGCAACTCGCATTCGTAGACGACCACCTGGGCCAGCCGCGCGAGCACCGAGGCGAACAGCACCGTCATCGCCACCGAGGTGAACAGCACCATCGCGTGCCACGACCAGGGGCGCGATTTCAGCGATCCACCTGCAATCGCCTTGCACGTTTTCTGTTGAGTCGGCGGCAGGCTCATCACGGGCACCGGATGGCATCAGTCAGCCACACAATCTCCAGATCAAACTGGCAGTGGTTGTGTGGAACTGGAGGCACATACCAAAGGCACGCGAGGCATTTTCAGTTCACTCCTGATCCGCATGAAATCGCACGTCACGTCTGTTCACATCCTCCACGAAACGGACCGCCTGCGTGATGCACCTGCACATATATGGCATTCGCATTCGTCGACGAGCCGGACGGCGCCTGGCTATCAAGCCATTCAGAGAAGCTCGTGTCAAACAGAGTCAACACGCGCTCAGTTTTGTTTGACGACCGGCACATTCCACTCCAGAGGTGCAGCCAGTACAAACAGGCCACAGTGTGCGCTCACCAAACGTGCACTCGGCAGGGCCTCGTGGTGCAGGGTGGCGGGCATCAGTCCGTCTCGTCATCACAATGGTTTTCAACAGAGCGGCGGCAATAGCCGGCATTTGTCTCCTGTCACGGCCAGTTATGCCCAACCAACCGCTTGACAGCGGACGGCACTGTTGGTGATGGCAGAGAAGGCTCACTGCGGCAGGGCTGGTGGCCATAGCAGGGATTCTGGCCGCGGCAGGCCTGGTGGTCATAGCAGGGATTCTGGCCGCGGCAGGCCTGGTGGCCATAGCAGGGATTCTGGCCGCGGCAGGGGTGGTGGCCATAGCAGGGATTCTGGCCGCGGCAGGGGTGGTGGCCATAGCAGGGATTCTGGCCGCGGCAGGCCTGGTGGTCATAGCAGGGATTCTGGCCGCGGCAGGGCTGGTGGCCATAGCAGGGATTCTGGCCGCGGCAGGCCTGGTGGTCATAGCAGGGATTCTGGCCGCGGCAGGGCTGGTGGCCATAGCAGGGATTCTGGCCGCGGCAGGGGTGGTGGCCATAGCAGGGATTCTGGCCGCGGCAGGCCTGGTGGCCATAGCAGGGATTCTGGCCGCGGCAGGCCTGGTGGCCATAGCAGGGATTCTGGCCGCGGCAGGGCTGGTGGCCATAGCAGGGATTCTGGCCGCGGCAGGCCTGGTGGCCATAGCAGGGATTCTGGCCGCGGCAGGGGTGGTGGTCATAGCAGGGATTCTGGCTGTGACAGGGGCGCTGGTGACAGCGAAGGTGCTGGTCATAGCAAGGGCTCTGAACGTAGCAGGGGTGGTAGTTACAACGGAGATGCTGGCAAAAGCAGGAGTTTTGGCTGGAGCGGGAGGTGATGGCTCGAATAGGGCGGTGGCCATAACAGGGGCGCTGGTTACAAAGAGATGCTGGCAACAGCAGGGGGATGCTGGCTATGGTAGCGGCGCCCGCTGCAGCGAGGGTGCTGATTGCGGCCGAGGATTACAGAGCTGTGATCCGATTCAACTATCAGCTCTGATAGCTGAACTCTGCAAAGTCCGCTTGGCATTGGGTGTCGGCCATGTCAGAGGATGTCGGACACGGTGGGGGTGTTGATCAGGACGGCCGGTGTTGGTCAAAACGGCCTGTGTTGGTCAGGACGGCCGGTGTTGGTCAGAACGGCCTGTGTTGGTCAGGACGGCCGGTGTTGGTCAGGACGGCCTGTGTTGGTCAGGACGGCCGGTGTTGGTCAGGACGGCCGGTGTTGGTCAGAACGGCCTGTGTTGGTCAGAACGGCCTGTGTTGGTCAGGACGGCCGGTGTTGGTCAGGACGGCCGGTGTTGGTCAGGACGGCCTGTGTTGGTCAGGACGGCCGGTGTTGGTCAGGACGGCCGGTGTTGGTCAGGACGGCCGGTGTTGGTCAGGACGGCCGGTGTTGGTCATCAGGGCGGCCGGTGTTGGTCAGGACGCCCTGTGTTGGTCAGGACGGCCGGTGTTGGTCAGGACGGCCTGTGTTGGTCAGGACGGCCGGTGTTGGTCAGGACGGCCGGTGTTGGTCAGGACGGCCGGTGTTGGTCATCAGGGCGGCCGGTGTTGGTCAGGACGCCCTGTGTTGGTCAGGACGGCCGGTGTTGATCAGGACGGCCTGTGTTGGTCAGGACGGCCTGTGTTGGTCAGGACGGACGGTGTTGGTCATCAGGACGGCCGGTGTTGGTCAGGACGGCCGGTGTTGGTCAGGACGGCCGGTGTTGGTCAGGACGGCCTGTGTTGGTCAGGACGGCCGGTGTTGGTCAGGACGGCGCCAAAAATGTCGCCCACTAACTTCATGTGTTGGATGAGAAGGACTCTAGTACACCAGAAAAAGTAGGCAAAAATATTTCCCAACTAGCGGAACGGGAAAAACTGAAGAGCATTGGCGACGGTTCTGCCACCATGCGCCGACATTTTATGAAGCTTGTTTTCTATTGAATTGTCTTACGAAAGTTTATCAATTTGGTGTCGTTGCGTTCTCCACATCATAGTCAGACTATTGTTACCATATGTCTGCATTCCCTGCATTACGACTTGCTAAAAATACGTGCATTATCACTTGTCACATGTAATACATAAAGACAACATGATTCACAGGCTTTCCGAGTAACTGCGTGCTATTGAACAATTCGTGCTATGTACTAGACGCTACAATCAGAACTTGGGGAGCGATGCCTGACAGAGACGAGGCCAAGGGATGCGGCGGCGGTCGCCCACTCCTTGGGCTCCCACGGGACCCTGTCGCGGCCGCGCCAGGGTCCCGTACGCAATCGTCTACGGGATCGCCATATCAAAGATAGAAAGGTCAAGAACACTGCTTGTGGTCGCCGAGGTTATTGTTGGGCCCCTAAGAATGTTTACGGGCCCTCACGAACATTTACGGGCCCTTTGTGAACGTGTTCAGGCCCTTACGAACGTCTACTGACCCTTGTAAACTTCTACGTATCTTTACGAAGTTTACGGGAGCGCACGGACCCTTACGAAGGTCTACGAGCCCTTCCGAACGCCCACGGACTCGTACGAACGTCTACGTGCTCCTATGAACGCCCGCGGACAGCTACGAATGTCTCCGGGCCGCAAAATTTGGTAATACATATTATGCACAGCCAGCTCTACGGCTTGGGCGTGGACTGGGTGGTGGGTACGTACTGACGTTGAAGGCTGTGGGTACGTCCTGACGTTGAAGGCTGTGGGTACGTACTGACGTTGAGTGGGTGTTTTGAGTTGACCGATATCGATCTCCGTCAGCTGTTTGATAAGCGTGAGGCTAGGTTATGGCTGCGGTGAGCCAGTCGAGTATCTCATGGCAATTCAGTGCGTTGAACTTTGTATTTAGAATACGGAAGGGGCGCACCTGATCGCTATCATCACTCACGATGGCGCGACTTTCGGTTATCTTTTCGACAGCCTTCTGTCAAACCATCCTGTCACCGTCCGCGCACATCGCCAACAGGACATCTTCCGAGTGGAACCAGCATCAATTGCGGCAAACCACGCGTCGGAAGACTGCCTGCATGTGTTGGGCAGATCTCTGAGGAAATCGGTTCTCTGACAGACGGCTTTAGCTCCCTCGAAGCAAGAGCACCGCTGTCCCATATAAAGCCACATTGGGACGTAAGGGCGAACAACATGGGTCACAAGGTCGATCAGCTCCTGGGTCGGCGACACTGTCCGCAGGTAAATCCTTAGCAGCATGACAACCAGTGCAAACCATCTGAGATGAACAATGAGAACTTGTTAATGAAATGTTTGGCTTTTCTGTCAGCTGCGATTTTCCCGCTCTCGGCTGATTTTCAGTCTCGGCGTTCTTCCCCATATAACGCAGATGATTGATGACGTTTGCATTGATTGCCAGCATTTCAAGGCATATTTGTATGGTTGACCCAGCAAAAGGTGTCCAGTTTTCCTTCTGGAATTCGTGTCGACTCGTGAGATAGCAGGAACCACGCACCTACCCCTCCTCATAAATAGTAAGCTACACACAGCACAGCTGCACTGTCACGCTCCCTGCCGCATCCACACAGATCACGTGGTGACAGCGGACACCGGCGCTCGCACCATACCGGCTGCAGGAGAGCGGGGCGGGCGACATCAAATGCCGGCGAGCCGAGACGTCATCGGAAACTCGCTTTGTCTGCCTCCTACAACCTCCGGGAGGGGAGAGGAACGTCGTATACAATACGGTTACCTTGTATCGTATACGGTGTGCTATAAATTTAGAGGTTATTTGAGCATAGGTATGAATGTTGTTAGACTTAAGCGTGCACATTTTGTCGCAATGCTGTTTCATGTGCATTTTCTTTCCGCTACCGGGCATACATGTAGCATCCACTTCCCACAAACTATGAAACTGTGAGTTTCGTATCTAATGAAGGCCAATATGGCACAATGAAGCATGTTTGTGCTCGAGAAGACAGCTTGAGTTGAATGGCACGATATTTGCAAGCTTCCGTTACATTATTAGAGTGAATCCCGTTTCTGTGTTTTCCCCGCTTGCCGGCGCCACTATCGCTCAGCCTAATCGGTTTCTCTGCGTTGCGAAGATGGGGACTGATTTGTTTGCGTTTTCTTCGCTGAAAAGCCACCTGCAGCAGCTAATGCACAAAGTTGCGACCGAGTCAATTTGCACCGTTGACGGTGACACACTCTACAGTGTGGAGTCTCGATCGTTGGCCAAAACTGAGCAAAATGCAGGCGCTGGGAAGCCGCACTTCCACGCTAAACGTGGAAGCCATGCACTTCACCCCGCGCTTCCACGGGGCGGTGAAGTGCATGGCTGGTCGAAATAACATTTCACCAATGACTAGCCTACCGACGGATGAGTAGCTAAAAATGTAATTTCGTGTGAATTGCATGTGCCTGTGGTCGTAAAGCTGTACCTTGTAGTCGATATCGTGTCACAGGAACACTCATTAATGCCTCGAATATCGATAAATATACATTGTTATCGATAATAACGCAATGCGAGGCCGCATCAATTACACTGCTGTCACATCAACGAAAAGAATAGCAACATCGCCATCGGTGATGGCCCGATTTCCAGGCACTCGTGTCAAACAATCCGAACAACAGTCAGCAACCAGGGCCAACAGCAGCCAGCAATTATCCAGCCGGGTCAGCCGCAGTATCAGCAATTCTCCTACAGCGGCTGAAGGCGGCCGCGGCCGCATTGCATCGCATTGTGCCCGTCAGGAGGAACTCGGAGTCGGACACGAAGGCAGCTCGCGTGACCCGACCACGTGACACCGGCCGCCCACCGTGGGCGGGACTGTCAACCGACGGGGGCGGAGCTACCAGCCGGTGGGGGGGGAGGCGACGGCCCGTCCGTCCTCCCGACCACTTTTCCTGCCAGTTTGTGGCACTGCCTTAGCCAAACATGGCTCAAATCCACGGCCGTTTCGGTCGCGCACCAAATCGACGCGTCACGAGAACGGACGCGCACGTGTCGCGCGAACGAGCGCTCGTGCCATGTGGACGAGCACTCGCGATACGTGAACGAACGCTCGTCACACGCGAACGAACGCTCGTGCCGCGTTGGCGAGCGCGCGCAACGCCAGCGCACGTCACCGTGTCCCGCGAGCCAGGTGGCGCGCCTGCAGCGTTGCCTGTCGTGTCGACTGCGGCAGTCCTGCAGCGACACTGCTGGCGGACTGTGTGCGCACAATCGGCAGTCCTGCAGCGACACTGCTGGCCCGACTGTGTGCGCACAATCGGCCGTCCTGCAGCGGCATTGCTGGCCCGACTGTGTGCGCACAATCGGCCGTCCTGCAGCGACATTGCTGGCCGACTGTGTGCGCACAATCGGCCGTCCTGCAGCGACATTGCTGGCCCGACTGTGTGCGCACAGTCGGCCGTCCTGCAGCGACATTGCTGGCCCGACTGTGTGCGCACAGTCGGCCGTCCTGCAGCGACACTGCTGGCGGACTGTGTGCGCACAATCGGCCGTCCTGCAGCGACATTTCTGGCCGACTGTGTGCGCACAATCGGCCGTCCTGCAGCGGCATTGCTGGCCCGACTGTGTGCGCACAATCGGCCGTCCTGCAGCGACATTGCTGGCCGACTGTGTGCGCACAATCGGCCGTCCTGCAGCGACATTGCTGGCCCGACTGTGTGCGCACAGTCGGCCGTCCTGCAGCGACACTGCTGGCGGACTGTGTGCGCACAATCGGCCGTCCTGCAGCGACATTTCTGGCCGACTGTGTGCGCACAATCGGCCGTCCTGCAGCGGCATTGCTGGCCCGACTGTGTGCGCACAATCGGCCGTCCTGCAGCGACATTGCTGGCCGACTGTGTGCGCACAGTCGGCCGTCCTGCAGCGACATTGCTGGCCCGACTGTGTGCGCACAGTCGGCAGTCCTGCAGCGACATTGCTGGCGGACTGTGTGCGCACAGTCGGCCGTCCTGCAGCGACATTGCTGGTGGACTGTGTGCGCACAGTCCACCGTCCTGCAGCGACATTGCTGGCGGACTGTGTGCGCACAGTCGGCCGTCCTGCAGCGACATTGCTGGTGGACTGTGTGCGCACAGTCCACCGTCCTGCAGCGACATTGCTGGCGGACTGTGTGCGCACAGTCGGCAGTCCTGCAGCGACATTGCTGGCCCGACTGTGTGCGCACAGTCGGCAGTCCTGCAGCGACATTGCTGGCCCGACTGTGTGCGCACAGTCGGCAGTCCTGCAGCGACATTGCTGGCGGACTGTGTGCGCACAGTCGGCCGTCCTGCAGCGACATTGCTGGCGGACTGTGTGCGCACAGTCGGCCGTCCTGCAGCGACATTGCTGGCGGACTGTGTGCGCACAGTCGGCCGTCCTGCAGCGACATTGCTGGTGGACTGTGTGCGCACAGTCGGCAGTCCTGCAGCGACATTGCTGGCCCGACTGTGTGCGCACAGTCGGCCGTCCTGCAGCGACATTGCTGGCCGACTGTGTGCGCACAGTCGGCAGTCCTGCAGCGACATTGCTGGCGGACTGTGTGCGCACAGTCGGCAGTCCTGCAGCGGCATTGCTGGCCCGACTGTGTGCGCACAGTCGGCCGTCCTGCAGCGGCATTGCTGGCCCGACTGTGTGCGCACAATCGGCCGTCCTGCAGCGACATTGCTGGCCCGACTGTGTGCGCACAGTCGGCCGGCCGTGTGCCGAGGTAACATCGCCAGCCGCCTGCGGCCTCGGCGCGGCGGCAGCTGACATTACGCAGCTCGCGTCAGCGGCAGGAGCCGACACGGAACATGGCGCCGTCCCAACCCGGGCTCACGATTAACGCTGTCACCTTGAATTGGCTATGGAGGCGGCGGGGTTCCGACGACTGAGGATAATTGAGGGGACGACATCGGAGACTGCGACAAGATAAAGAGCCATTCTGGATCATCTGCATCAGTACTTGCATCTATGCATCCCCGTAAGCAGAAAAAAATAAGCATGTCCCAGAAACGATGTCACATTTATCGGAGTTGCAATCCCGGTGGCCATGACCGACCCAGGGGAGTTGACGTTGGCGGATGGTGCTGGTGCAAGCGAATGGGTGTTTTGCAGAAACTCGCATGCCTTTTCAGCGCGGTTTCGCGGTTGCTGTGCAAATGCCGCCGAGAGGCCACGGAGGCGTCTACACCGATCGGACTGCGAGTGAGGGTCGGACAGCCCACTCGAGTCCCGGCAGAGCAGAGCCGGATCACTGTGGCTCTGTGCACCTTCTGAAGTTCAACAGCGCCAGCATGAACTCACGCTGAGCATATAGCGTCTGTGCCTGTGATTAGGGATAACTTCAATGATTTGGTTTCGCATTAGCTGGCAAAGAAAACCTACTATGAATTGCAATAATGCAGGCCAACCAGAGGGGTCCCTGAACGGACGATCTCGGCTCTTTTGTCAGCGACTTTAGGCCGTCAATCATTGGGATTTAGCCATCTCGCCATGCGAGCAGCAGAACGCGGCGAACATCGCGGAGGAAGCGAACGTGAAAAGAAGCGCGACAAAAACACGCGAGCGATGCGTTTTGCCGCATGGTAGAATTCCTGTCTGCGTTCGAACAGAATACCACTGGCTATCATGTCGGCATGCATGGGGTTGACCGGGCTATTTCTTGCATATCTGACCTTGCTACGCAGCCTCTGCTCGTGGTGCCAGACCACGGCACCAGGACGACACTGGACCATACCAAACCACTCCAGATCATTTCGCCATGGGCTTCCTCCCAGTTTCTGGTAGACGCAAATGTGCTTCTGTTCGTTCGGTGCACGCCAAATTAACATTCGACCACATACCATCGATGATCGTCCACATGAGGCATACCGAAAAATAACAGGACATAAAATGACCCTAATCGAGACGAGCACGTAACTATCCTACAGACGCGCCTCTGGCCTGATTAGACAACCCAGAACGGCTCACATACCTGAGCAACTCCTGTGCAGCTGTCAGTCCTACAGCGAGCTCAAAGGTCTGATGCCACTGCTTCGAGACTACTGGGACAGATCCTTTCTGCTGCCTTACCAAGATTCCATGAAACCACCGAATCTGGCAGCGATTTTAACGGCGTGATATCCCTGCTTCGAATAGCCGCCGAATCATACATCTCATGAAACTGGCAGTGATACATGCACGGGTAGAAAGCAGTTATAAGGGCAGGTGCACAGCACACATTATGGTTTAGTATAGTTGATCAACAAATTAATATTAATCATACAAAATAAGGTAAGGTAAAATTCGCAAGAGTACGTAGTTCGAATACGTAGTTCATATATATATATATATATATATTATTTATATACATATGCATAATGTGAGAGAAGTGCGGAACTACCAACATACACAATTCGGATCGCTCAAAATCCTAGTAAAAGCAGCGATTATACTTGCTAAAAATACGGTAGTTGAAGAGGTCTGTTCTTTCACTCGTCATTCACCTGTGGGAGTGATTATGAGAGGTAGAAATAAGATCGAGTCTCATGCTTTGTACATGCGGGAAAATGATTAAATCCGACACGCCCAACCAGATTCGAACATCACCCGTTTCAAGTTGCACGCCTTTTTGTTAGTGTTTTAAGTCGTGATTTCTTGACTCAGAACTAGACCTGTCCTTTAACCCTTGCATTACAGGAGTGCTGGTGCCACGTTGCTTACTCGTTGGGGGAGGGGGTCGAGCCGACACCTCTACTGATCTTCGGAACTAATCGTCGTGGAGGAAAAAGTCAAGACATTGCAAAGTCCATTCAATTTACGGCTAGAAAACGACCTACAGACACCGATATGTCACGTCGATGACCCGCTGTTGGGTCAAATTGTCCGACTTTTTGTATCGATTTTTAGCAATAATTGAAACGGCGTTAACTCTTGAACTGTGAATGAATCCGCTTTTTTGTTTGAAAAAAACCTTGAAAAGGTGCCAAAATGTCAATGAAAATACACACGTTTGCCGCCAGGTAGCAGGCCAAGCCAGGTCGCTTGCTTCCAAGGGAAACGTTGTGGGTTAGAGCCCGGGCGTTTAGGTTTTGGAAGCTATTCCTCAGCCTTTATTAGACAGGTGATTATCGGGGTCAAGTTTGCGGTATGGGCGATGGCATCTCGATAATGTAGCCCGGGTACGCCAGAACATGGTCAATTCTGAGGCACAGTCTTCCCAAAATAAGGTCACTACTCAGTGACCTTGCAAGCCCGACAACTGCAATTTTCAGGAAACGTGTTAAATTGATGTAAGTTCAACGACACAAATTTCAGCTACATCGTTCAATCGTTATTTGTTATCGCTGGATCCTAAAACTTCAGCGGGAGGAGTCGTCTCTAGACCCCGTCCCCCAATAACTGCGATTTCTGCCAACTTCAATGGAATATTTCCTTTTAAGTATTCGCAGCCTTTGTTCAAATAAAAATTCACCACGAACGACGGAACGAAGGAACGAAATAATTAATGAAGTGCCTGCCTACCTACCAAGCTTATTAATTAGCTACAAACTCACTTACCAACCAACCAACCAACCAACCAACCAACCAACCAACCAATCAACCAACCAACCAACCAACCAACCAACCAACCAACCAACCAACCAACCAACCAACCAACCAACCAACCAACCAACCAACCAATTAACTAACTAACTAACTAACTAACTAACTAACTAACTAACTAACTAACAAACCAACCAACCAACCAACCAACCAACCAACCAACCAACCAACCAACCAACCAACCAACCAACCAACCAATCAATCAACCAACCAACCAACCAACCAACCAACCAACAAACAAACCCGCCGGCCGACCGACCGACCGACCGACCGTCCAAGCAACCAAGCAACTAAGCAACCACACAATGACTGGTATTCATGGAACCACATTCTACTACACCCCGCTTTCAACAGGTGTCCTTGCTCGTCCAGTCATCCCAATGCTGCCTTATACTGCCCTCGCACCTTATTACGAATGAGGGTGAAGTCCTGACCAGCTTATTTCCATGTGTATGGCGGAAAGGCTGATCTGAAGCGGTAGCTGAAGCTCAGCTGTAGCTGAAGCTCAGCTGGAGCTGAACCTGTCACAAAAATCGTCTACCCGTGCACCTGTGCACATAGGCGGACACTGGCAATCGGCGCATGTGGCGAAGCCGAGCTTGTACGTCTCGTGAAAACTACCACGAGTGGCTGGGCGTCACTACCGGAATGTATTCGATCACGTGCGTGCACCTATGTCGTGCCGAAACAGAAATATCCATCATTCAAGTCGGCACATGGTTACCTGTCATGTCGAGCAGGATAATGGGAATGAGTCGCGTTTCGGGATGAATTCATTGGGCGTTCACACGGACGCCAAGTAGTTGGCGGTGCATTGAGAGCTCACACGAAAAATGTTATGTGGGTTGGCCCAAGGTTTTTACGTTCGTTGCTTTACTGCAACGCCCATAGGCGTAGTGTTAACTGCCCAATTTGCTGTGGGATCTGACGCCAGACCACCCGTAGTCGATCCCACCGCTACAAGCACGGAACCAGGTGATGCAAGCACACACATACACACACGACTGGCACCGCACCAAGGGTGCGCTCTTCGTCGCCATTATTCCGCGGATTATGCTGTGTGTGACGTTGCATATTCCGGGGATTCAGCGCAGAGCTCTGGCAAGCCTCTCGCCGGGTAAGCTATGCGAGCCGTATGTGTTGTTTGCTACTTGCAAGCCCTCGAGCTTAACTTTGAAGAATATCACCGTTCGTGGCACAAACGCCCGCAGATGTTTATTTGTTTGTGTATATCTCATCCAAACCGTATTCCCTTTGCAAAATACCGAACCAATTTGTCGTACACATCGTGGTCTGTTCACCACGTCACATGAGCCTGCACATCCTGCACCAAATCACAGGACAGGGGCAGCTTGTTACAGTCCGCGCGCTCCTCGCGGAATCCACGAAATCTAGGCGCGGATTCCATGAGAGGTGGACACAGAACGACATGTGCCGGCAGACGCCGCGCGGAATCCGTGGACGGAATGTGACAAAGAACATACCCGAAGACATTCCAACTCGATGCGTGACGCTGACAAATTGTGGATCAAAATCAGACAAGTCCGATGCAACAGGGTGGAAATTCCTGCTCACATTGCCGATCACGCCCGGGTAAACACCAGGCTGCCTGAGCCACGAGCACCGCTCGGTGCTCACATTGCCGATCACGCCCGGGTAAACACCAGGCTGCCTGAGCCACAATCACCGCCCAGTGCTCACATTGCCGATCACGCCCGGGTAAACACCAGGCTGCCTGAGCCACGAGCACCGCTCGGTGATCACATTGCCGATCACGTCCGGGTAAACATCAGGCTGCCTGAGCCACGAGCACCGCTCGGTGCTCACGTTGCCCATCGGTGGGCCACGTGAAGAAGACCGGCGCGCTGGCGCAGCTGGGATGTGCCGCTGGGATGTGCCGCTGGGATGTGCCACTGAGATGTGCCGCTGAGATATGCCGCTGGGATGTGCCTCTGAGATGTGCCGCTGGGATGTGCCGCTGAGATATGCCGCTGGGATGTGCCGCTGGGATGTGCCGCTGGGATATGCCGCTAGGATGTGCCGCTGGGATGTGCCGCTGGGATGTGCCGCTGGGATATGCCGCTGGGATGTGCCGCTGGGATGTGCCTCTGAGATGTGCCGTTGAGATGTGCCGCTGGGATGTGCCGCTGAGATGTGCCGCTGGGATGTGCCGCTGTGCGCGGCGATCCACGCCCGCGCTCTGAGCGGCCGCTTTCTCTCTGCACGTCCGGCCACGAGCCGCCATAATTACCGCACGGTCGACACCCACAGCATTCCCGGAGAGGCCGGCCGGCTGTTGGGTAAGTCGACTCGTTATTCAGGCCGTAACAACAGTTAACTGCACGTGCTGCATCAACACGCGCGGCGCAGAGCGGGCGGTCGAGAGTTATCGGCCGTTTCCCGGCCGGCGATCACGCGAGCTGGCGACCGTCGTGACCGGAGAGGAAACCAGATCAGAGATATCACATCGCAAACGCTCGTTCATGGTGTGCATGCCAGCGCGTCGGCGCACGCGGACCGCGCTCACAGTCTGCAGAGGCTAACAGCCGCCTGTGGTGGTCTACAGCGGCCAACAGCGATCTGTAGCAGCCTACAGCGACCTGTAGCGGTCTACAGCGGCCAACAGCGGTCTGTAGCGGTCAACAGCGATCTGTAGCGGCCTACAGCGACCTGTAGCGGCCTACAGCGACCAACAGTGGTCTGTAGCGGTCAACAGCGATCTGTAGCGGCCTACAGCGACCTGTAGCGGTCTACAGCGGCCAACAGCGGCCAACAGCGGTCTGTAGCGGTCAACAGCGATCTGTAGCGGCCTACAGCGACCTGTGGTGGTCTACAACGGCCAACAGCGACCTGTAGCTGCCTACAGCGATATGTAGCAGCCTACAGCGGTCAACAGCGGTCTACAGCGGCCAACAGCGGTCTGTGGCGGTCAACAGCTCTCTGTAGCGGCCTACAGTGACCTGTAGTGGCCTACAGCGTCCTACAGTGACCTGTAGCGGCCTACAGCGGCTAACTGCGGCGTTTAGCGGCCTACAGCGGCCAGCAGCGGCCTACAGCGGCCTGCAGCGGTCAACAGCGGCCTGAAGCGGCCTATGGCGGGCCGTTTGCCTTAAAAAACAAAAATGTGAGCATTATGAAGGAAATTTAGGCCTGGGTTGAGCTACAGGGCCCTTCAGCTGTCTGGCGTCCTTCCCCCTCCCCTAGGGCCTTTCAACTCTTCAAACTTATAGGGCTCCTGCTGTCCAGGGATATTTCACCTCTCTCTGAATTCATCTCTCCACCACCCTTCAGAACCTCTGGGTCCTTCAATTCCATAGGGTCCTTCATCTCTTCAATTGACTCATTGTCGTGCCAATTTCAGGAGTTGAGCATGGCCTCAATATTCTCCCCTCCTCAAATTTCATATATCTAGCGTAAGCGATTTCATTCGTAAGGGACGGAATCCACCCTTCTCCCACTTGTGTGCGCTTGGCCAGAGGCTCGCCAGAGGCTCTCCAGAGCGCATCGTGCCCCATAGCTGCCGAAATAGCATTGCATGCTCCGTACGTACCCCGGGATTGGCTTGGGGCAGGGGCGTCTAACGTCACCCGACATTTTGTGTTTGCGATAGCCTCGAACATGTGAGGCCATTTTACCTTCTTTTTTTCTTTTTGACATTCTCAGTTGAGTTTGTTCTTTTCACTATTTCAATTTTGGCTTCTTAACATTTCGACTTTCTACCCCATTCATGTTTTCGTCTTGACTTATTTCCATTTCACTTTTTGTCCTGCTCACTTTTTCCAATTTCACTATCCTTTTAGCTTTTTCACCTTTTGATTTTTGTTGATCTTAACTCTTTTTATTTATTTTCCTGTGGCTTTCCTTATTCTATTTTGACTTTTGTTCTTTGACTTTTTGTCTTGGACCCACTGGAAATAGTCCGAGTGAAGCTCACGTCAAAATATCAACAGCCATGAATTTGTCATTGCGTTATCCAGCCTTTTTAAGTACATGTAGCCAATAAGTGGAGATGCGATTCTGGACATGAATTCCCCGCACATTCACTGGAGTGGACATCAATGATAGCCTATCATAATTTTCCGCAGTTAAAAACAAGCTTTGTAAAGTTCCGCCGCCATTACGGAACTCCTATATCCGGCCGCCGAATGAAAATTGCATAGCCATGCAGAAGGGTCTCTAAACAGAAACCAACTATCCCGGTATGAATAACCAGGATAGTTGGCTTCATTAGAGACCAACAACAAATTGAATATTATTTAACATAATTCCAGCTAAATGTTGCCTACGCACTTAAATGCATTTAACAACCAGCATAGAGTAGCAATCTAGCAATAGCGGGGTAAGCACCATACGGCTTCCGTTTCATTAACAACTTCATATGCACATCCACGACAGGCCGGCGCCATAGGACGGCAGGTGGGTGTGATCAGTGCTCAGCAATTAGTTGTTGGATTGACAGTCGACAGCGATCAGCACTCAGTGCAGGAGTGCACAGTGCAGTCGCCAATGGACAGCAGACAGTGGTAAGTGGAGAGTGATCGGTGGGAAGTGCACGGGTGAATGGACAGCAGACAGTGACTGGTAATTAGTGATTAGCGGCTGGCAATCAGTGGTTGGTGGATAGTGCTCACTGGTCAGCAGTCAGCGGTCAGAGGACGGCCGACAGTGATGATCGGCGGATAGTGACCGGTGGTCGGTGGTCGGTGACCGGTGGTCGGTGACCGGTGGTCGGTGACCGGTGGTCGGTGGTCGGTGACCGGTGACCGGTGACCGGTGACCAGTGACCGGTGACCAGTGACCGGTGACCGGTGGTCGGTGACCGGTGACCAGTGACCGGTGGTGGTCGGTGACCGGTGGTCGGTGACCGGTGACCGGTGGTCGGTGGTCGGTGGTCGGTGGTCGGTGACCGGTGACCAGTGACCGGTGGTCGGTGACCGGTGACCGGTGACCGGTGATCGGTGATCGGTGGTCGGTGACCGGTGGTCGGTGACCGGTGGTCGGTGACCGGTGGTCGGTGACCGGTGGTCGGTGACCGGTGACCGGTGGTCCGTGACCGGTGGTCCGTGGCCGGTGGTCCGTGACCGGTGGTCCGTGACCGGTGACCGGTGACCAGTGGTCGGTGACCGGTAGTCGGTGGTCGGCGCGGCGGCGTCACCATTAGTAGTCGGCGGCGGTGGTGGCGCGGCCGCCGACCGGCCAGCTCGGCACGGCGGCGGCGCGATGCACAGATAAACACGGAATGCGGATTAACGAGAGAGTTGGCCAGGTCGGTCGACGCCGGGCGAGCCGCGAGATTGCGTCCACTTACGAGGTCGGCGGCGCGGGCGCCGGTGTCGCTGCTGTGCGGCGGACACCGAGCGTATCCGAGTCGTAAGCGTTGTCGTGCCGCCGACGCCGGGACGACATGGCGGCGTCCTCGCCGAAGGCCGCACACCGCCGACTTCAAACGCTAATGGTTTGTGTACATGGGAAAACGCAGCGAAGCCGATGAGAGGCGAGCTCTCAGAACGACAGTTTTAAGCGGAGAAACGTCAGGAAGACGCCCACCCGGATAAGCTTCCAACACCGGCTTGTACGTCGGTGGCTGTGGGATCAAACTGTGCACTGCGCATGAAATACGTGTACACCGAGACAGCAGCGGCTATGAAATACGTGTACAATGGGAGAGCAGCGGCATTCCACGATTAACTATGGTCGATAAATCCCATTACGGTACGGTGAGGATATTCGTCACGTCACAATAGAATGGCCATAATTCATGCAACTTTAGTATCGCGCTGTTCTGCATATGGTTACAATCAGCTTTCAATTTGCTTATATAATTGCGTGGTAGGACGTAAATCACAGTGTGTGCCAAGTGATTAAATCAACTTCCCTAATGACATCCAGTGTGTGGTTTCGGGTTGCATAGTGCGGTGGAATCAATGCCATAGTAGCAGGGGTATCATTTTGCATACTTTTGGGATGGCTCAGGCCACTCCAACTTTCTTCTGAGCCACCCCCATAAGGATTTGAGCCATCACCATGATTTTGAAGAAGAGCATAACAACCATTACACATTGCAAGCATGTGAGAACAACAGTGCACATTGCAAGCATGTCCAGAGATGATTAACAGTCCTTATTTACTAGCTTGCATGTGCTCTGTACAGGGTTCATGTATCTGGACGCTCTTAGTTATTAACTCTATAACTGTTGTGTTTTGCTATCATTTGTGAACTGGTGTCTCCGCTAACATTACCACGGCGATTGCCAATGGCAGTTTCACCCAATCGAAAATGATTGCGGAACTGTCTTTAACACCCAGACATGATCAGTTAGCACCTCTGATCATACTATTAAGTTGTGCACACAACTAGCGGCTCTGCGGAACAATGTTGTCGGTCATGCTTGCGTGTGCTTTATTTTGTGAACAATATAACCCGATCAAAATAATGGAGAGCTGCAATTGTTTGGTATTCCGAGTCCGAAAATACTGTTTACCCGCAGTGGTCAAGAAAAGCTGCAATTGTGAGTGGGGAACACATTTCAATACGGCCCAATTATAATTCTTCCGAACAGCCATACTTATATTTAATCATATCGCTCTCCATAATTATTTCCATAAATGGAGTGTCGCAAGACACTTTGCTCATGCTATGTATCGCAATTGATAAATATGTAACACATCACCGTCCACACGATGCATCTGCCTTTAAAGACTTGAAACTAGCAACCCTCGCTCGTCATGTGTCGAACAGTTATTTCGTCTTCTTGTTTCGTAGGGTACGAGGTTGGGTCCGCCAAATTCGCAGAGCCTTTGTCGACTGTGGCGGACAATCCACACAGGAAAATGACTGTGTGGGACTCGTTCGCCACCCACACACACCGCATGGTGGTTCCGTCGTTGAATTTAGCGAGCAGGTGGTGTGGTCGGAGTTCAACCAACAAGCCGATAATATTGTATGCACAAGAGGCATGCTGGGAAATCCAAAGTAAACAACAGGATCTTTCTGTTAGTGCGTGCCTTTTGATGCCATAATACATGCCATTCATATTGTGCATTCTTGGTATCTGCCACAGTCAAGCAATGCGCCTTATATATGATCAAGACATAATATTTCCGTGGTTATGTGCTTAGTACGGTTTTCCAGTTTCCCAACCCCAAGCATCGCACCATATATCTTTGAACATTTGAACTATCTAAATCAATTTCATACGACATCCCTGCATATTAGGCATCATAAATATATATATATATATATACATACATACAAACATACATATATATATATATATATATATATATGTGTGTGTGTGTGTATACACAACATACAAGCATACACACATGCATGCAGACATACAAACATACATACATGCATGCATGCATGCATTCATACATACATAGATACATATATGCATACATAAATACACACATATCACTGGGGTGTCAGTGTTCTCAAATTAATTTTAAGTCAGGTGTTTTTTTTTTGGGGGGGGGGGGGCTTTAGGGCGCTTCGACCAGTTTTGATCATTCGCTGAGTTAGGTGTCAGGTGTAAGAAAAAAATGAAGGGATGAGGGGAAAATGTGAAATTCTGGTACTTAGATGTACATGTTGGGACACATGAAATGTTGCATCACAACTGCGGCTCTTGAATTTGGTTGAAGAAAGCAACTACTCTTCATGTGTGAATACAGAAAAACATAGGCAAGCAATTTTAGGATGCAACATAGACAGCTAAGAAGAACGGGATGCATCCTGCATGATCCTATCCTCTAGCATGCACTGGGGAGGCTACCCAATTACGTGCATACGCTGTGCACAGAAAACGGTTGCCCGACACAACGTAGCATGGAGGAGTAATTCCGACCATGTCTGGAAGTTCATCAGTAACAAACATGTTAAGGTAATCTTGAACACTCGATTGGTGTTAGCTCCCCCCCCCCGCAGAAAGTGCAGACACGGTGTGTCTATGGCCTGCCAAACGCAAAGCTGTTCAATGAAAGAAATGTCTTGATATGGCTCCTGTCAGCAAGCAAACGTGGTGGTCACAGACAAATCATGCCAACGAATCTTATACTTCGCCTCTTGGTTATGCCAAGTGAGTCTCAGACAGGTCGGTTCTCGCCCCTGCAGTAAAAAGGCATGCTTTTTCAAGTGACTTAATATGCAGATTACAGAGTGGTACACACGGTCTGAAGCGTGTCATTGCTTTATGCTTTATGTTGCATTTGTTATAGGTGCTCTGCTCTCTTTGTGGTGGTCTATATTGCCTGTGGTATGCTTTGTGCGATCTTTCTTGCGCATTCTATGTTGTTGTTTTTTTGTGCAAATTCCCTTTCCTATTGTTACATATTGTTTTAACACTCTCCCTTCCTTCATAGAAACCCTGACTACACCGCTGCTGTGGCCCATACTACCCATGTTCTAAATTTACCATTCTGCTTTCAGGATTTGCCCTACTCAGCCGGGTTCCTGCATTCCGCCAATACGTCACCATGAAGCCATCCAACAAGCGCCCATGATCGGGAGCATAGACAATGACCGGAACAGATCCTGTGATATATGGCTGGGCTGCATGACATTAGTGGCAGCTCCAGTAGTCTCATGATGTGGAGAATGACAGCAATTTTAGCTCGTTCTTTCAATTGAAAATTATCGGTCTGATATTAAATTGAAGAAGTATCTTACGGAAATTCATTCTGCCATGATTCGTTCTGGTGATGTTACCTAATACACATATGAATGTTGCTTGTTTGATCTTCAGGTATTGGCTGCGAAAGCTAACCGAACATGATGTAAGAAAAATGTACTAAAACAGGACCATTAAATGTGTCTTGGCCAAGTCAAGCAAGGCTCGACAACTGTGGTTAGAATGCGATCCTCCATCAGTTATATACCACGCAGGATATAATCGTGAGAAAAGAGTTCATTTGCGGCCTATTGGTTCCATATTTCGTTAAAAAGCATGTATAAGGCTGTCAAGACATGGGAACAGTCTTCATATCTGTGCCTGCAAATCGGCCACTTTGGGCGACATGGTCGGGATTCCTTACTGGATTGTCAAGGCCACTGTGTAATTCACAGGTAGAGCTAAAAAAAAGCAAACAAAAAACAACGAGCTCAGTGGGTCGGTCCGGACGGATCAACGGGGTAAAAGGGCGTGGCCAACCATCCTCCTATTCTTGTTGTGTTCTTTTGGAACCGACTTCGGCATCTCATTTCGGATTCTTGCGGCTTTTTGGCTAATTATGCGGCCTAAGTCTGCCCCTCTAGTGACTTTCGTAAAAAAAGTTCAGGCTCCCTCCAGGCGATTTTGGACTCCTTTTAGTTCCCACGAAGGCGACTGCAGTTTATTCTAACTGTTCGACTGCGGCTTAATAATGTTGTGAATTGTGGCGCTCATAGCAGGTGCAGTTCCTTCCGAGAAAAAAATGTTGGATCTGCTCCTGGGACCACTGTTGGTCCCAGGTTAGGACAACAGCAAGGTTAGGCCTCATATTTTCAGGCAAAACATAGCGTTGATACTATAACTGAACATTCCACGAGTCCTTTGTACACTTCCGGGTGTCATGGCCTCGCAGCTTGTATGCATCGCTACACCAATGTCGTGAGGGACAAAGCAGCAATTATTTGGAAGCCTGGGTTTGAGGCTGGTGACGTATACACGACATAATATGTTAATGCATTCTCATTTTCTGCACCGAACCTCGAACAATTTAGTGGTACTTCGGTCGTTATCCGATCACCTCACCCAGTAGCGTAGCGAAGGAAGGGAGACATTATCCCCACTTGAGAAGCAATGGCCTGAACTGAAACCACTTCGTCTTTCGCCATGAACAGCTGCTTCCAGCGGTGTAGGAGGAAAGTGTGTCAAGGTGCCCTGGTGTCTGTTCATGGGAATTATTTGGCGGAAGCATTGAATTGATCCAGAAGGCGAAATAATTCATGAGGTCCCGCTATCGGAAGCCATGTTAAGTTATGAAAACATTGCGGAACCCTTCAGGTGCAAATTGACACCTTCGCGGGCAGGACAGAGATGGGGGCACATCGGAAGCGATGCAAGAACAAGCTGTGTTTATGTGCCAATGTGTACCAATATCACTTCTTTGTACCAAAGAAGTCAATTATCGCTACACTTTCCCAAAGAAAATCCTCGCGCTGTTGGGTTAGTTAATATGTGATCGCGGGAGGGTGGGGAGGGCAGGGTTGGCCGAGCGAGAACACGAGGCGGCCTTGTGTATGCGACTGTGTATGTGAACCGTGAGAGCTACCCGAGGCTGCAACGTCGATCCGCTGGACCTCTGCTGACGAGACACATCGTCTTCGTCGACGAGCCTGGCTCGGACCGGCCCATCCCTGCGGTCATCAGGTGTCAACACGCATCGGGGCTCCCCGTCCGTCTTCTCACCATCCTGGTCGTCGTCACGGTCTGGAGGCTGACGTGTCGCCCTGCGGCTGCCGCCTCGCGCATCGGCCACAGCGCCGTCCCGACCGTCGCGACCTCAGCGTGTGTCACCGGGCGGCGGCCGCCCGCCCCGAGCGTCTCGGCCACAGCGCCGTCCCGACCGTCGCGACCTCAGCGTGTGTCACCGGGCGGCGGCCGCCCGCCCCGAGCGTCTCGGCCACAGCGCCGTCCCGACCGTCGCGACCTCAGCGTGTGTCACCGGGCGGCGGCCGCCCGCCCCGAGCGTCTCGGCCACAGCGCCGTCCCGACCGTCGCGACCTCAGCGTGTGTCACCGGGCGGCGGCCGCCCGCCCCGAGCGTCTCGGCCACAGCGCCGTCCCGACCGCCGCGACCTCAGCGTGTGTCACCGGGCGGCGGCCGCCCGCCCCGAGCGTCTCGGCCACAGCGCCGTCCCGACCGTCGCGACCTCAGCGTGTGTCACCGGGCGGCGGCCGCCCGCCCCGAGCGTCTCGGCCACAGCGCCGTCCCGACCGTCGCGACCTCAGCGTGTGTCACCGGGCGGCGGCCGCCCGCCCCGAGCGTCTCGGCCCACCCGTCCGCGTGCGCGCCTGACACCGGTGCCGCCACACCGCCCCCGGCGGGTCGGGGTCGCGGCCCGGCAGGGGCCGGTCGGCGCGGGCGTGGTGGGAGCCGCCGCCCGCAGCGCCGCGGCGCCAGCCATTGCGGCCCATGTACCACGACGACGGCCGACGGCAAGCGCACCATCGAGGCTCTGAGCATCCAGTGTCTTAAGCCCCAGCTGCTGGAGTTATATCTGGGGTTGCAACGGCGCCGCTACGACGTGATGATGCCCTCCGAGAGGTGGCTGAAGCCGGCCACGCCCGGCCGTCTGTTGACGCTGCCCGGCCACTCCATCAGCCGAGCTGACCGGCAGGACGGCCGCGGCCGCGCCGACGTCGCCACCATCACCAAGGACGGCCTATCACCCTCGCCGCTCAAGATCCTCTCTCCGCCTGTGCCGGACAGCGAGTGGTAATCCCTCTGGTTGCTTCTGAACGCCGTACGAGGAAGACGGCTTGCCGTCGGCGGCCTTTGCCGGCCGCCGCGGCACCCGAAATCGGCTCCGCGGGCCGATTTCAGTGTCCTGGGGACGCAGTTTCAGTGCGTCCTGTCGGGTGCCGCTGTCGTGCTCTGTGGTGACCTGAGCTGCGACCTTCCCGAAACTGAGCGTGACTCGGTGCATTCCATGCATCCATGCAATTGGTGGAGTGTCTGATTATTCGCTGTTTCAGCCTTTTCCTCGCCCACATTCACACCAGGCTCGTTGCTCTGCGTGTGCATTGTTCAGGACTGCAGTTGTATTCACGATTGTGGTGTTGATTTCTGTCATTTCAGTTCTCATTACCTGGTTCGCATCCGCCTTACTGCTCCACGCACGCGTCTGAAGCCTGTGTCAGTTTTTTTTTCGCTGGCTGAAACGCATTGACACCGTTGTCTTTTGTACCGACTTAAACACCCCATGTTCAATGGGGTGTTTGCATAATTTCACATCAGTAACCGACAGGTGGAGCGCATTTATGTCGGGTTTTCTACCGACGCTCGACCGACACTCGCCTCCAGCACCTTCCCTGGCACCTAGCATGAATACTTGCAATGCGATTATTTTTCCACAAACCATCTTGTCCGTCACGAGGATGCATGTCCAAAAGTCTGCGGAGAACCGGACTGGACTGATGTGCGCTATGCTGGACTGATGTGTGCTGTGCTGGACTGATGTGTGCTGTGCTGGACTGATGTGTGCTGTGCTGGACTGATGTGTGCTGCGTTGGACTCATGTGTGATGTGCTGGACTGGTGTGTGCTGAGCTAGACTGACGTGTGCTGTGCTGGACTGATATATGCTGGACTGGACTGATGTGTGCTGTGCTGGACTGATGTGTATTGTGCTGTGCTGGACTGATGTGTGCTGGACTGGACTGACGTGTGCTGTGCTGGACTGACGTATGCTGGACTGATGTGTGCTGTGCTGGACTGACGTATGCTGGACTGATGTGTGCTGCGTTGGACTCATGTGTGATGTGCTGGACTGGTGTGTGCTGAGCTGGACTGACGTGTGCTGGACTGGACTGATGTGTGCTGTGCTGGACTGACGTGTGCTGTGCTGGACTGATGTGTGCTGTGCTGGACTGGACTGATGTGTGCTGGACTGGACTGATGTGTGTTGCGCTGGACTGATGGGAGAGAATGAACGTGAAGCGCCAAACAGGGACGGTTGCCAGCTGAAGGTCAACCCACCGCCATTCGTCATTTTCGTGGATCCTTTCGTCAACCAATCGAAAAGTAAGCAAACAAACGCAGCTTGTGGCAAACTCATCTTGTTATCATCACTACCGGGTATATTGGGATCAGCTGCCGACACGCAGATGATGAAACGCACGATGCGATTGGAGTCTGCTTTCAAAGTGGCTGAAAGACAGCAAAAATACGAATGTCGCATGCCTAACCATGCTTCCGATGACCATTTTATGTCAGAGGACCACGTGACTTTGTGCGTGAGGAATAATTATCGTCAAGGACCGACAAATGGCCTTTCCTGACAGCGACGACGGAAAATAAGCAGTCAGTGGTGCGAAGGGACAATGGAAGGGATTTCCTCTCTTCACAAGCGCTCCTCAAGGCGTTCACTGGCCTGGGCGTCTTAGTTTAGGGACATGTTTTTACCTACCTTCATATGCACATACATGCATCCTCATTCATGGGACATAGTGGTTCAGTGTTTATGAGCTGCTCAGAACAGCGGCGCACTTAAGGCGCATTTATGGTGGGGATAGGAGTGTGGATACAAGTGGCTATCGTTCTTTCTGTTCGTTGATACAATCATCTTAGTTTTCTGTGATGTCTTCTCACACTATTCCTTCAAGATAGTTTGGAATTTAGTCTAAACACACCTTCGCAAAATTATCTCTTTGCACACCCGGTGTTACAGAAGAAAAACTACTCCCGTGTCACAAAACACAGCCCAGTGTGCGCCTTTGTCAGGCCATCTCAGTGCCAGTGGCCAGTGCCGGGGACACTGCGGGAGTCAGAGCCTCGGCCGACCCGGCCGAGGCTCTGACTCCCGCAGTGACTCCCGCTCTGACTCTTTACTCCCGCAGTCATCTCACTTGTGCAGGACTAACTTCAGCTGTCCATGCTTAGGCTCTGTCCACACACCAGCAGCACATTCCACACCAGGCCGAGACTCCAGCGCCGTAGCATTGTAACGTTGCTGTCCATGCACACCTGTCCACACACCAGCAGCACATTCCACACCAGACCTGTGCGCCGCGGCATGGTACCGTTCTGCCACGGCCGCCGCGGCTGCACGATCCGCGCCGGACTGCGCACCACAACACCGCGCGCGCTGTCGGGCATGGCGCGCCCAGTGTACCCGGAGTCGATGGCCCGCCGGACGGAATGCGGCTCCTTTGTGCGGCATCTCTCGGGAACAGTCGAGTATCGATGGTCGGCCGGTGGCAAGCCCGCGCGTACGCCGGGACAACACAGTCGTCGCGGTCATCATGGGAGAAAGCCGAACGGGCTCGTCCGCCCGATCGGGCCATACGGATGTTGGGAGATGTTCTGGGTTTCTAGGTTTATTGCTGTGGGCGAGGAACTCAACACTCGAAAGTAATAGGTGCCTAAGAGCCAGCCTACTTCTACGGCGCATTACATATACATTTATGTCTCAGTAGCTCTAATTTATAATCTAAATTGGTGGTAAGATATATTGGAAGTCGATGCAAAGATAAAAATAAATTGACTGTTCGAATGCTGCGGTAGCTTTCGTTATCTGGAGTGGTCCACGCTCGCCAGAGGTAGACCCGAAGCGCCCTAAAGCCCAAATAACTAACTAACTGGATCCACCAACCGACCGGGAATCTCAATTAAAAATGAATGCAACTGTGGGCTTCACTTACCGCCAGTACCCCGGCACAGCTGTCCAGCGACTGCATTCTCGACCGTGCCGGGTCAGTTGCCTGCTGACCTTCACAGCTGGCGGCAAAGTACGACCCGAACGCCGCCGTCCCAAGTCAGAGGAGAGACTCGCGGGAGGCAAGACTTGCAACCAACTGAACTACTGGAGTGTCGAGGTGTCATTCAAGGACAGATCGGAGCCAACCAGTTGCTATCATCTAAACAAGATCATTATGAGACAAACAAAGACATTGAAGTGAAAAAGACCCGCCAACACGATGTCTTTCTATTGCGAAGCAACGATGTTCAAACATGTTGAACACATATCAGCCAGTTCTGTTTTTATTACAGCTCATCACGCAATCAATGGCAAACAAGTAAGTGGCGGAGGTGCAGAAATTTGTCTTACATCGCCGGTTTCCATGCATCGCTCAAAGGCGCAATGTTGAGCTGCAGCAAAGTTGAGGCGAGGGGGCGCCGGACATGGGCTACATGCATCTCTCGCCGGTGCGACCACCGGCTAATCCTGTTCTGATTTTTACCAGCCGCACCCCAGAGACATGTGAAGTCACCCACCCGCTTTGTTTGGCGTCCACCGGTCCCGCACTGCAGCGCGGCATCGTGCGCGTGCAACAGCCGACCGCTCGTCAGCAAACCGTTCTGACGTGGTATACTTCGTTCCGGCGAGGAGGGGGAGAGGGGTGATGTCGTAAACAGACATCGCCATCACACTGATGTCGTAAACAGACATCAGTGCGATGGCGCGGACTTAGAGATGCGGTGCAGAGGCTCGCTTACCCGTTTCACTCCCGTTTCTGGTTGGTTGTTTGGGCGTATGGGCGCATCGACTGCGTTGGTTGTACAGGCTTACCCCTTTTCGTGAAGCACCATTTTTTACCAGCTGCGATACCGATGAGTGTCGCATGCTGTAGGCTCAACTTCAATTACATTCATACACCCCATTTGAGTACCAGACAGTCGTCCATCCTCTCCCCCCCCCCCCTTTCAGATCCTGGATCCGCCCTCCCTTGGTGTGGGTGAACCTGTTCGCAGTACATGCGCCCATGGTCGCCGATTCACACACGACCGGGGGCTCTTTGAGGAAACTGGTACTTACGTAAAATACAATTGAAGCCACACAGCCGACCTGTAGGTCGTGAATGATCGTGCCAGACACACTGTCCCCTGCTTTGTTTTGCGTCCACAGGTCACACAGCACAGAGCTGCCCCATGCCCGGACAACGGCCGAACATCCCCAGCAAATCGTCCTGACGTGCGTCACGGCACCGGCCCTCACATGCTATGACGTAGCATGACGCAGCATCCATGGCAACCGCGTCGGATGACACGAGTCTGAGAGCGCGCGCGCGCGTGACTCGGCGGCTGACGTTTGCGACAGGCGCCGATCGTCGCCGGCGAAGACGGCCGCTGGCGTGGGCGGCGTGCGTGGCGGCCGTCGTGACGGCACCGACTGCAGCCGACGCGGCGCCGAGCCACGGAGCAGGTCGCGTCACGGAGCAGGTCGAGCCACGGAGCAGGCCGCGCCACGGAGCAGGCCGCGCCACGGAGCAGGTCGCGCCGTAGCGGCCGGACGTGCCACGGCAGCGCGGCTGCGCCGGGACCGGCCAATGTGTGCCAACCGGAACCGGGTGGCCGGAGGCGCGCCGCGCGACCGCCGGCCGCCCGCCGCCGGCCAGGCCGAGATCAAGCGGCGCCGATCGGGCGCTGGCCGCACCGACGGCATCAAATCGGCGCTGGCGGCGCGGCCGCTGTCCCGGCCGGGAACACGACCCGGGCCATCGATCACGGCCGGCCGACCCCGCATAAGGGCGGCACAGGACGGCGCAATGCGTGGTCGGGACACGGCGTCGGCGCTTTTGGCTCTTCTCGACGGCCCCGGCGTGCTCGGCAGCCCGCTATGACGTCATCGATATGACGGCCAGTGGCTGAGCGTTCTCGCGCCCCGTCCAGGTCCCAAGGGCACCCGCCGGCCGCCACGGTTAGCACGACTCTTCCAACGCCGTGGTCTGTCCGGAGCTTCCGCGCACATCCGCCCAGGCGGCGGTGTGCGCCCCGTGTGCCGCTGCCAGCACGAGAACCTCGTGAAACGTATCAACTGTGAGGAAGTGACCGCACCATCTCCTCTCCCAGTGCACTGGGAATTTTGAGTATGTTTTAGGCGCTCGAGTGGGGGTGTACTCGTGCATCCTGCAAGGGCGTCTTTTCTAGCCAGGGGCACCTTTTCTATTCTGAGGGACATCATCGGCTGAAAAAATGTGCTAAGCGGGGACAATAGAGCGTTCTGCACGGGCGCCTTTTCTAGTCGAGGGAGCGCCACATCTCCAGCGAGGGAGGGGCACATGCCCCCAGTTTTCCCCTCCCTGGATCCGCCAGTGAACGCGCCCGCGTTCAGTGTGAACGGGGATCGCACAGCCGATCGGCAGTCATAAGCAGCCACTTTGGCCACCCCTCGCCCGAAAGACCGGCACCCAAGCATCCGTCCAGATCGCATCCCGTCGTCAGTGTCTCTCAAACACAGGTATGTCCTGCGCCTCGACGTGTCGAGGTGTCGAGGTGTCGAGGTGTCGAGGTGTCGACGTGTCGAGGTGTCGAGGTGTTCAGCACCCTGCAGCCGCGACATCGGCCCATCCGCCACTGGGCCATCGGACAGCCGCGACGCACCGCCACGCGGGAGAGAAATCGAGCCATCTCCGAATTAAAATGCGAGCCGGCGAGACTAAATTAGAGTCGGCCGAAAGTGCTGACAGCTTGAGGTCGGCCAAACAGCGCGGTAATGGCCTGGGAGATGAGATTACATCGGCTAGTCAGCAGGCGACGTCGCATGGCAACGTAACTCATGGGAATGCTCGGTCTCACCCCGCCTTACCGCCAGTGTCCGACAAAAAAGCTGACAAGAGAACTAGCTCAGTCCTGACACACACAAACATCATGCTCGTGTTTAACCACATACTCGGCATGCTTTCTCGGTGTTTTACACCAACAGAGAGGAGGGGAGACAGCTGTGCCTATTGTGGCCGGAATATGCTTGAGCATGGATGGACTTTTCGACTTAGCGGTGGGTTCTCAGTCGCTGCCAGTATGGTATCGGACGACTCGTGCGCATCCGTCCACGCCATGGAATCATCCCATGTAATCATCCCATGGAATCATCTCATGGAATCATCCCATAGTATCATCCCATAGCATCATCCCATGGAATCACAGGAGACAGCCCTACGAATTGGCTAGCTCTCGCGGAGGGACAGGGAATGGGTCGTGCTGATCCGTTTGGAGTGTGTGGGCTGAATGGTACCTGCACCCCTGGGGTCCTCTCACTGGCTGTCTGCTGGTGGAGGGACGCTACAAATAGCGAGACACCCACGCTACGAAGATACCTATGATACGAAGACACCTACGCTACGATGATACCTGCACTACGCACTGAAGAAGAAAGTCGCTTGTGCAGATTTCCGAAATGTTAGAACAGAGTCCGCCGCTCGAGAAATACAATCGCGGAGGATCGAATGCTTCAGAGTAGACAGAGTCCTAGATTTTCGTCTCGAGCATAACGCGGGAACATACATATTGTCATGAATTTTGGATGGGCGGAACCAGATGGTTTTTAATGGTCGATTTTTCATACGCATCGAATTTCCATACCCATTTTCATAACATTACGCCACAGGCTTAATGCTAAAGTTCCCAAAGTTCGTAGGCGTGCCCTTCGTCCTCCACCGCGGCAATGTCCACGCTCGTGAGGGAATTCTCACTTGGACTCTTTGAACTCCTCACCAGAATCGTGGCGCCATCGAACAAAGCTCTTGGTCACGAACGGAGTTTGAACATCGCACAACCACATTGCTTCGCTGGGTGGAAGCTGCAACTACTGATCAGCAGCTACCTGATGTGACAGGATAGACTTGTAGCGAAGCGGGAAAAAAACCGAACGGGAACGCCACGTCTTCCACATGAAAATATATGCCAATTAATTGGTTAATAGCCGATGCAATTATACCATATCTGTGTGGGTTTGCGGTGTTCAAACCCAGCGCAGTCCCGAAGAACAGCAGCCACACGTCTGGATCACGCCTGCTCGGTGCCAAAGTGAGCGAGGCTGGTCGTCATTCGTCGAAGCCATGAGCTCACCACACACGGCGGCCGACCGACCATGACCAGATTTCAGCACGGAACACTGACGTCACCGTCTGGGACTCCCTCCTGCGCGGGTCGAAAAAGTCATCAGCTCGTGCAAACCGGCTTGTGGAAGCACCTACATCCGCCCAGTATTAAATGTTTTGCATTTGCGCTAAAATTGCGCAAATGAGCAGGTCATGCCGACCATTCTTTTTGACATCAGAGACGCTTCCCAATCAACTTTCAGACTTCCGATAGCTTCTTCAGTATGCCAATGCACGGCAGGACAGGCAGGATAGGGCAGGACAGCCATGGCAGGGTAGGACAGCACATACTAGATATGACAGGACAGCACAGACAGGATAGGGCAGGATAGGACAGACAGGACAGGATATGGCAGGACAGGACAGACAGGATAGGGCAGGACAGGACAGACATGATATGGCAGGACAGGACAGACAGGATAGGGCAGGACAGGACAGACATGATATGGCAGGACAGGACAGACATGATAGGGCAGGACAGGACAGACAGGATAGGGCAGGACAGGACAGATAGGATAGGGCAGGACAGGACAGACAGGATAGGGCAGGACAGGACAGACATGATATGGCAGGACAGGACAGATATGATAGGGCAGGGCAGGGCAGGACAGGACAGACAGGATAGGGCAGGACAGGACAGATAGGATAGGGCAGGACAGGACAGACATGATATGGCAGGACAGGACAGATAGGATAGGGCAGGACAGGACAGACAGGATAGGGCAGGACAGGACAGACATGATATGGCAGGACAGGACAGATAGGAT
Organism: Ashinkailepas kermadecensis; assembly: GCA_034440615.1. Classification (NCBI taxonomy): domain Eukaryota; kingdom Metazoa; phylum Arthropoda; class Thecostraca; family Neolepadidae; genus Ashinkailepas; species Ashinkailepas kermadecensis. The sequence goes on along the minus strand of JAOTOM010004022.1, from coordinate 96,138 downwards.
AGGGCAGGACAGGACAGACAGGATAGGGCAGGACAGAACAGACATGATATGGCAGGACAGGACAGATAGGATAGGGCAGGACAGGACAGACAGGATAGGGCAGGACAGAACAGACATGATATGGCAGGACAGGACAGATAGGATAGGGCAGGACAGGACAGACAGGATAGGGCAGGACAGGACAGATAGGATAGGGCAGGACAGGACAGACATGATATGGCAGGACAGCACAGATAGGATAGGGCAGGACAGGACAGACAGGATACGGCAGGACAGAACAGATAAGATAGGGCAGGACAGGACAGATAGGATATGGCAGGATAGGACAGACAGGACAGGATAGGGCAGGACAGAACAGGATAGGGCAGGACAGGACAGCGCTGGTGTATTCTATTGCGGCGCGGCACATAACACCTCCAGCTTTTTCCAGAACGTGAATTTGTCCCACCAATATTTCCAGGAGGTAGAATTCCCAGTTAGTTTTTCGCTTAATTCCATTGAACGCTGCCTTTTAAAATCAAAGCTGTTCCGGCCAGACTTGCTTTGTCCTCGAAATGTTTGGACACAAGAGGACGCACACACAGGACACGCTACACCAGACCGGACCGAGCCCAGCGCGACGCTACACGCGACTGCTGCTGTGTTTGCTGTGGCCGGGCTCCGCGCCGCGCCATACGCGACTGCTGCTGTGTTTGTTGTTGCCCCCCCCTGTGCCATACCATCAGCCGATCGCAGCACAACAGCTGGACTCGGAGCGGCCGATCCCATGACTCGACGCTTGGAACAAAAGCGTGGCCTTTTGTGTCCCTCTGCTATTCGGCAGATGATGAAAGGTGGCGCTTAATGAAGTGGAAGCGGGCTGGCGCCAGGCGACGGCCGACACGATCAAAAAACGCCGGCCCGCCGACATCGGGAGGATGGTTTTATTAAGGACAAGAACCCGTGTCAGTTAAACTCAAGGCCGGGCGCGTCGGGAAAGGCATCCCATCGTGCGGCGTCGACGTTGGAGGCTCGTGATTACCGTCGATAAAACCCCGGCAGTTCGTTTTTGTTTCGTTCCACGCTCGCCAGGTATGACAGACGTCCAGAAACTTTGATTCAGGTGCCGCATTGGTAGCCTTCACCAGCGTGTGCATGTGCGATAAATATTGTCTCTCGGGAACATGCCGGTGCGCAGCTGCAGCAATAGAAAGGTTTGCGCCTTTGACAGGCACAAAACGTGCCGTGTATGTTGCTAGACAGTGGCCCTCTGTCACAAGCGGCATGTCTACATGGCCACATAAAATCCACCGAACGTGAGGCCGACGGGCCGCCACCGCAGCTAACAAAGGCCGCAGTGTTTTGCGCGCAGTGGCAGCCAAGCAGTTTCTTTCAGATGCTAATTTTCCTGTAACCACCACCCGTCGCCTACCGTCTGGGCCAATTGTGGAATCGCGGCGTGATGTTCCGGCCGTGGGAAGAAAAACAGGTCGGCACATGTGCGTGGCGACCGACTTCAGTCCCTGGACCAGCGCAGCCGCACATGCGCCCCGAGACAGGGGATCGGGCGACGCTGCACTGGTGCGGCCCGGGGCCCGGAGTCAGGTCAGCGCTGCAATGATGGGGTCCGGGACCCGGGGTCGGGGGGGACACACTGATGTGGTACGGGATCCGGTATCAGGTCAGCGCTGCACTGGTGTGTCCAGGGACCCGAGGTCAGGGAGGGGTGCACTGATGTGGCCCGGGAATCGGAGGTCAGTGAGGGATGCAATGATGTGGCCCGGGACCCGGGGTCAGGCAGAGCTACACTGAGATTGTCAGGGACCCGGGGTCAGGTGGAGTTACACTGACGGAACCCGAGGTTTGTGAGGGTTGTGCTGATCGTACCGCGGATCCAGCGGCACTGTGCCGGCCAGTTTTTTCAGACATTAAAAATGTAACTTGCGCCTAACCCGACCTTCAGCTGAGAACTGATTGTGACACATGTGACCGCCATGACAAAGATTGTCGGAGCCCTGGTACTGTGCGTAGCGTACCACTGAGTCACAGGCAGTAGAGCTGACAGCAGCTGGCCCTACCTGGCCGTATGGGCGATTGATTTCCAACTGTCAGGAGGTGGTCCTACCCTCGGCCGAGAATGGCCATGACCATGGCAGCAGCACACGCCCTGATCTCGACCGTAGCTGCGACCAGTGGCCACTTCCGCTCCCGCAGAGTCATCTGCAGTGGCCACACAGCGACAGCCGCCACGCCACTCGGACGAGGCGACACGTATCTACCGGCAGCCACACAGCGACAGCCGCCACGCCACTCGGACGAGGCGACACGTATCTACCGGCAGCCACACAGCGACAGCCGCCACGCCACTCGGACGAGGCGACACGTATCTACCGGCAGCCACACAGCGACAGCCGCCACGCCACTCGGACGAGGCGACACGTATCTACCGGCAGCCACACAGCGACAGCCGCCACGCCACTCGGACGAGGCGACACGTATCTACCGGCAGCCACACAGCGACAGCCGCCACGCCACTCGGACGAGGCGACACGTATCTACCGGCAGCCACACAGCGACAGCCGCCACGCCACTCGGACGAGGCGACACGTATCTACCGGCAGCCACACAGCGACAGCCGCCACGCCACTCGGACGATGCGACACGTATCTACCGGCAGCCACACGGCCGCGTCCTGCCCCGAGGCTGACCTCGGCCCAGGGCGACACACCTCCACCGGCAGCCACACGGCCGGGCCTTGCCCCGAGGCTGACCTCGGCCCAGGGCGACACACCTCCACCGGCAGCCACACGGCCGGGCCTTGCCCCGAGGCTGACCTCGGCCCAGGGCGACACACCTCCACCGGCAGCCACACGGCCGGGCCTTGCTCCGAGGCTGACCTCGGCCCAGGGCGACACACCTCCACCGGCAGCCACACGGCCGGGTCCTGCCCCGAGGCTGACCTCGGCCCAGGGCGACACACCTCCACCGGCAGCCACACGGCCGGGCCTTGCTCCGAGGCTGACCTCATCCTAGGACAGCGCGACTGAGACAAGGCGGTAAGACGCGAACACCAGGCAGATTCGAGGGACCAGGCCCTGAGCTGAGCTAGACAGTGACGCCTCCTGACAACGGACTTGCCTGTCAGATGTCACGCCCTTCGAACGGCTGAGGTGCCCGGCAGCCGCCCGCCCTTCACAGCATGGTGCTGACCGCATCCTTACGACGACCTACCGAATGAGCTTCTGGCTGCGAAGCAGCCTCTCAGCCGTCCAACACCAAAACGCCCGTCTCGCCGGACGCCTGGCACAGCCTTCGAGACTCCGCAATTGGTAACAGACATTGCGTCGTTTTTTGCCCACGTATTGCGTCCATCATGGACGGCCATTTGGAACGAGGTTCTCTACTTTATGGATCCTAGACAAGAGCCGGTACAAGGGCTCGAAAGCGTGCACACCGCTCCTAAAATATCGTAAATTTACGGGGGGGATGGGCAACGACCGGCTCTTACCAGACCATGACAGTGAAGAGGTAAATTAATGCCGCTTTGTTCTGGGCTGTTCGGGTCTAAAGATGAACGTTTCGGGCGGCACAAGGAAGACTTGTAATGACTAAATGATACACCGACACCCTGCACCCTGAACGCTTATTCACACACCAACTGTAGGCCCACCTATAATCTCCACGTTTCCACTTCAATATGCATTGGTCGACCAAAGCTTCAAGAATTACGCAATATTGAACATATCCAGTATATATTTGATATATTAGGCCGTTCCGGACGTAATGCGGATAAGTGTTTCAAACTGGTGTCACACCGCTTGGCACAAATATTCCTCAACTTGATATTTCATATGCATGCCGAGGCAGCCATAGATAGACCACCGAAACGAATGAGGTTTATAAGCTGGCACGAAGCGCGAGTGGTTCCACCTGCCGCATAGCTCCAACACCATCATACATTTGAAGTGTAGTGATGATGGATGACAGAACCTAACGAAACATGGTAGTTGCCGTGGTAACCATGGTCGGCAGCGTCTAACCCAGACAGAATTCGCCGCAAATCGGCCACATCGCGACTGATCTTTCGACAAGACGCATCCATCTACAAGGCCGGACATGGCGACCATGGTGCGCCGCAGCCGTCCGCATCCACAGGCGGTACGAGCACACATGTCAGCACGGTAGAACCGAGCACGTGGGGTGCGAACCCGCATCGATCATCTGACTTAATACTTCACTGGCACTCTTCGCTACACCCTCAGAATAAAGATCAGTACGACAGTGGACGCACTTCACAAGGTCACAACCGGATTCGCAAGCGACACTGCCTTGAGCAGACCTCGCGAGCAAGTCAGCAGAAAGGCTGGGTACACTTGTTGCCGGGTAGCTGCTCAAGCTCAGAAAGCAGCATTCCGAGAAGGCGGCCTGCGGCTAACCCTACATGGCGTGGCCGAGTTAGCCCCGCCGTCCATCCCGGCCGCTGAGTCAGCGCGCTGCCAGTCCATGACTCGTCCCAGGTCAGAGCCGGCCCGGTCACACACGTCCTGACGCGGCTCGGCTCGGCTCGGCTCGGCTTGGCTCGGCACTCGGTGAAGCGTTGTTGGCAGATTACAGCCACCGTCCGGCCGACCAGACTATCCACCAGTCACTGCCCGGCCGACCAGACTATCCACTAGCCATCGTCCCATCGGCCAGACTACCCACCAGCCACCGTCCGGCCGGCCAGACTATCCACCAGTAACTGCCCGACAGACCAGACTATCCACCAGTTACTACCCGGCCGACCAGACTATCCACCAGTCACTGCCCGGCCGACCAGACTATCCACCAGTTACTGCACGGCGGACCAGACTATCCACCAGTTACTGCCCGGCCGGCCAGAATATCCACCAGTAACTGCCCGGGCAGACCAGACTATCCACCAGTCACTGTCCGGCCGACCAGACTATCCACCAGCTACTGCGCGGCGGACCAGACTATCCACCAGTTACTTCCCGGCCGACCAGACTATCCACCAGTCACTGCCCGGCCGACCAGACTATCCATCAGCTACTGCACGGCGGACCAGACTATCCACCAGTTACTGCCCGGCCGGCCAGAATATCCACCAGTAACTGCCCGGGCAGACCAAACTATCCACCAGTCACTGTCCGGCCGACCAGACTATCCACCAGCTACTGCACGGCGGACCAGACTATCCGCCAGTTACTTCCCGGCCGACCAGACTATCCACCAGTTACTGCCCGGCCGACCAGACTATCCACCAGTTACTGCCCGGCCGACCAGACTATCCACCAGTTACTGCCCGGCCGACCAGACTATCCACCAGTCACTGCCCGGCCGACCAGACTATCCACCAGTCACTGTCCGGCAGACCAGACTATCCACCAGTCACCGTCCGGCCGGCCATGACAGGCGCCAGCTAGCCGCCACACGATGTGGACGTCGCCAAACCTGACTGGCTGTGCAGCGCAGACACGAGACAGACGGCTGCGGCCCAGCGCAGACACGAGACAGACGGCTGCGGCCCAGCGCAGACACGAGACAGACGGCTGCCGCCCAGCGCAGACACGAGACAGACGGCTGCCGCCCAGCGCAGACACGAGACAGACGGCTGCCGCCCAGCGCAGACACGAGACAGACGGCTGCGGCCCAGCGCAGACACGAGACAGACGGCTGCCGCCCAGCGCAGACACGAGACAGACGGCTGCCGCCCAGCGCAGACACGAGACAGACGGCTGCCGCCCAGCGCAGACGGGCGGCCACACTACGCCCACATCTACACTTTGCTGTGCGGGATCATTTTGCGACAATTGGCGGTTAAGTTAAGTTTTATTGCAGATGGACAATTTCCTTGGAGACGAAGCCGGTAACAAGATTGTTACAGTTCATTGATGATGCGTGTTGGAACTATATCATGGCCTCCACAAAGTCTGGGGGTTGCTAAGCCGAACTAGGAATTAAAAGGATGTTGTTGAAAGATTTGTGGACGCGGAGCGATTAGTGTAATTGCTTTACATTTGTAAGTGCATTCTGGACCACTCCGATCAGGATCAGGAGCAGAAGCAGGAGCAGGAGCAGGAGCGGACCCAGCGGGCGGCGGGAGGCCAACGGAGCCATGTACCTCTTCAATATGATAGGATTTCATGGAAAATTGGTGTCTTGCTGCATTCCTCATTTCTAGATCAATTTAATGAGAGGGGTAGCAGCTTAAGCTTCTCAGCGCACCGCCCAAAGTCGAGTTGCTGAGAACTCCACACAATTGTCTTTATTCCACCGGAGCATTTCACAGCAGACAATCGACTGGACACGCCTTTGGTCGTGTAGTCGACACGCCGTTGTTGTGTCGGCGTAAATCGAACAACGGAACTAGAGGGTGAAAATGGGGGCGACACTGCCGGTAAATAACGAATCCGTTACGTTCCGGCATAATGATATGATGAGTGAGGTTCCTGCCCTTCTAAGTGCCGGCATCGACGTCGTCTTGGATGCAAAATCGCTGGATGATCTGAATTTAAGGGAGCACAGGTCCAGTTCAGTGCCCCGCGGCCATGGGCACATGTCGGCTTACACAATACTGCACAATAGTGTTGCCGTTGCAACACCAACTAAATGTATTCCAACATGGGACCTATGGGCGGTGCATTGAAATAAGTGAAATTTTTGGGACCTCCGCAACATCAATAATCTTCCCGAGTTTCCACTACTGCCATGGACCATTCACAACAGCATCCGCTAAAACACGAAATCGTGCGAGCCAAATGTGCGGTATTCCGGCTCGCCACGTGCCAGGTCATGACGGCCAGCCTGCCTGCCGGACCGCTCGAGCTGCCGTCCAGTGGACCAGATCGCCCATACCGAGCGCAACTCCGCCCGAACAACCTCGGAACACTGCACAGTTGGTGCGCCGTGGGAACAGTTTGATGCAACAGAAAACACCGTCGACACCCGACGCCGCTGAACGTGGACTGCTCCCGGCCGGCGCAGTGGGAAGATTTTCGAAAAGCGTCCCACACTTGAAAGCTCAGGCCTTGGACGGCCGCTTACTCACGGCTGAACCGCCAACCGCCGCTCGGCTGGAGAAAATTCCCGTGCAACATGCAACATTCCACTGTAACTGTGGAAAATGGCACACAGCACACTGCACAGACAGACGTATCTCTAAATCTAATCAGCTGTGTGCAGACGACTGTAAACGAGCCGACATGCAGTCGCGCCAAGCGGCCGTTGCCTAGTAGAGACATCTAGCGGCAGAAATTATAAACGATAGTACATGAGGTGTTTCCCATCCACTATTCACGAGCAGGTCCTCAGCGGGTGTGTGTTCTCTCCCTGGGACCTGAAAGGAGTCCAGCATTGGGATGCGGTACCGCTCAGACTGGAAAGGGCGTACATCCAGGGACACTCGAGTGCACCCCATTCCAATTGTCTTACGGCGATTCCAGAACAAATCACGAAGGTAGATCCCAAATTGTTTACACCTACGATTTTGATGAAAACGGACCAGATTACGATTCTGATATTATTTAGCTTCTAGGTCAGGGGTGTAGGATCCTATTCAGTTAGGAGGGCTTCAGCCCCCCCCCCCCCAACTTTGAAAGTCAAACCCATGAAAAAATTCAAGCAATGCTGCATAAATGTCGAATACGACATGCTATTCGTGTTCAACGTAGGTAGGTAAAAGATTGCCAAAAAAATGTAAGGAGTGGTGACAGTATTCTAGCGTTTCTTCTAAGTATTCCTTAGTAATTTGTGGTGACTGTCCTCTGTGATAAATTGAAATAGCACAAATAATCCTGTTTTAAGTTATCTCAAATGGATAATCACACTGGTTATTTAGCACTGATCGCAATATGGAGTTTGCTATGATGGTTACATGTTGTTTCTTTTCGTACTGTTTTTAATCCATTTTGATGGACGGAAATTTGGAGTAGCATATATAAATGCCAAAACAATAATGAGGGACAATGCGAAGCGAAAGGGGAAGAAGTCGTTTCGGCACTAGGTGGATTCTCCATATTCGGTAGTAGATTTTCGAGTAGCCATTTCATGATTGCTTTGTCCCCGAATAGGCTAAGTTCGTGTAAAACTGGAAAAAGGAAAAGAATAGTTATGAAATTAATGTTTATTTTCAAGATGGTAAAATAAAGTGGCCCAAATTCGGGGAGAAGTTCGTATTTGGGGGTACCCTAGGTTGATCGACACAGGGCTGAGCCCCACCCCCCAACTAATCTTGCGATCCTACACCGGTGTTCTAGATCAAAGGGGTCACGAGATACAGAATCAAAATGTGGGTTCACGGAGAAAACGCATATATAAAATTATTTGTAGGTTTTTAGTGGAATCAGTCGTCTTACCATATCTACATACCACTTGAAAGAGGATAGATCTGACAAACGCAATACAAATAAGTGTGGCTTTCTGACGTCAGCATTTGACCTCAGGTCCTCGTGACGTTTCATTGACCTCGTGACCTATTAAGAAAGTCCAATTTTGGTATTCTTAATTTTTTAGCTGATGGGTGCCCAATCAATTGTCTATCTGACGACGAAATGCTTTGTGGTAAAGACCAATCCATAATTGGTCGCAGAGGCCAAATGTCAAGGGCTGACATGAGCTCAAGATAATGGTATATTACGCGACTAGCATAGCCGATATGGGTGCTATTTAAAAGCTACTCGGCCATTCAGCACGATGGTCATATTGTCGAAAACGCCAGAGGTCAAGAAGGCCATACGTGGGTCAGTGATTTGACTTCGATACAGTGCAGTTGTGTGCATTGAAGAAATGGTCGGCATTGATCGCATTGTAAAGCCCCTTGCTGATAGATCACGATTATATCAGGCTTAGTTGCATCAGAGATCACAGTGATCACATATGAATCAACGGCCTGCCCTTAAGCTGAAGCGAGGTGTGCATTAGTGAAGGTATTCGATATGGGTGTCGTTTGAAAGCACTTTGTTCGGTGAACACAACAACGCCATCGACGTGTCATGAAAGATCACATTGGTCACATTTGGATACTTTATTTTTACGATATCACGGTGCAGGGCGCAGTGCAGGATCTGGTGCCGGTCTGCTATTCTCGTGTCGCTGGGACCTGTTGATACCTGGCGAGGCGATATCGTCCATCTGTCGCCACCATTCTATGACGCTTTTTAGATGTTGGTGGAAGCCGCCGCGGCCACGCACGCCCCTGAACAGGAATTGAACGGGGAAGTGGTTTAATTTTACGGCCCCACGACATCAGTGGGCGGTACCATGGCAGCGGGATGCGTTCGAGATGCAGCAGGCACAAAATATGCAACACAAAAGGAACTAGGTACTTTCGGACAACACTCGTGAACTGCGCGCTGCTTCTTGGAAAGGAAATGACAGCCCCGCCATTGGGTTTTCAACCATTGCGAGTCTGAGGCTTCACTATTGCGTGCTGACCTGTACTAAGACCGAGCGAATGGAGAAGGCACAATTTCGCAATCACTGTGTGTGGAATTCCATGCCTATCCACCTATCACCGATTGTCCGGTGTGAAGCAATGGCACGCCTCGGTAGACATGCGTCACCGGATGCACCGGTGTAGCAGTCAGAAAAGCATTCCAATAGAAAAGCGGTCTGAGAAGGCCACTCTTTCTCGTTAACGCCCACTGGTCCCATTATACAATTGAAAGATATTGGTATGGAATCTTCCACAGCCGCCCTTTTGGCTCCACCCACGATCCGGGGTTATGGCCGATGGCTTGAAACTTGAAAGTACTTAACGCTTCCGGAGCACGGAACATTTTACACTATTGGAGTGTAATTTGCGGGTTATTCATAATATATTGCATGCGACTCGAGGGTGTAGCGGGTTACCAGTACAGCAAGTGTTAATGTGGATGGAACCGGGGAGACTGTGTGAACCATTTTTTCTTTTTTTCCTTAGCAGAGGCAAAGTGCCATCCGCTAGAGGAGTGATACGTTAGAGAGAGGACTACGTTAAACCGGCTTATGTGGCATCCGGTATCAGGCAATCAAGAAAGGAAAGTAGGGGAACGCCGGGAAACAAGAAAAGTGGCGTAAGGGGTGGGGTACATACATATGATACAATACATACAGTACATACAGACATACAGGCATTCATACACTAAAGAACATTTGGAGGGTGGCCAGCATCATTGCCCCGGATCAGGCTCCGCTAGCCACCCGCGACCTGAGACGAAGCGAATGTCCGTCGCCCAGGGCGAGTCGTAGGCGACCGGACACAATCTTGGATGTGCCGATGTGTGTTTTAGTTAAAGCTTGGTAAAAAAATCGTAGGTAGAAAAGCCAAGCTGCTTGGAAAACCCGAAAGTAAAAAACCAAGCGCAAACTATGGGGTAGCCGTCAATTTTTGCTAACTTGGATCGGCCCCTTCCTGCCTGTTGGAAAATAACCTATATGTGTGTGTGTTATGCGAATCAGGAGTGGAAGAGAGGCAGCGTGTAGCGCGTGCCTTATATCTTTTAACTTCGCATCAAATCAGCACGAGCCAGGTAGAGTGCAGGCAGAAAATCAGATCAATTCGGAAAACTTGGTATCATATGAAAAGCGGAAAAGTAGCTCGAGGAGGACCGGGTGGTTAGCCCCGAGTAGAGTACGAAGCGACATCTGCGTATGAGTTTTGATAGAGTACTAAAGAATGGAGAGACGATGAGGAGTATATACTAGGTTTGTAAGTAAAATGTGCGCAACGGTAGTGCGGACTGCATGTGTGCTACACAGGGGAGTGTGTAGCACTCCCGGGGAGTGTGGCGTGGTTGATGGAAGATGTAGTGATTTATTGATTTATTATTTGGGTTTAAGAGCGCGCCGACTACAGGGTCATTTGACGCCCATGAAGATGTTGTGTGTTAATTTGGTATGACCCCGGCGTAGACGCGCTAGGACCGCCTCGTCTAGGCGTGTGTGTCGGTGGGCTGAGGGCCACTTGATGAGTGTAGGTTTGATATGGTGTAAGTGTGAGGTGTTGTGTGTCCAGCAGGCCTGGACATACTTGTGAAATAACATATTAACGAAGGAAATGAGATCCCGGGAGGGGGGGCACTGGGGCACAATCATTCGGAGGGAGGACAATTACCACACGGGCAAGGCCGTCCGCTCGCTCGTTTCCCGGGATACCCTTGTGTCCAGCGATCCAGAGGAGGGTGAGGTGAAGGTATCGCGCATGCCCACACCAATCACCATAATGCAAACAGACGGCTCGGCCAAGCCGCGCTATTTACACCAACATTACGTGCAGTAGAGCAGTAGAGAGCGACTGCCAGCTGGTAGAGTTACGGAGCTCCAGCGAGGCGCCCTGCTGGATAGGGCATGACTGGGCACCGCTAGGCTGCATCTCTTCAGGGTTGGGTGCACTGAAATGCTTCGAGCTACATTGCAATTGCCTAGCCACGCACCACACCCATGTGCAACGATTGTATTCAGGCACTGAAGTTAAAATGATGAATATGAAATATATTATCAAATATTTTGTGTATTATTGATAACTTTTTGAAAACAAGTATACAAATATGAAATAATGGTTTTTCGTTAGGTGTGAGATGTCGAAACGAGTACAGTGGGACATAGAAATCTGCCATGGAAGCATGCCAATTAAAATATCGTTTCAGTCCTTCAACTTTCATTTGAGCCAATAGTGCATGTTTTTGGTTTAATTTTGGAGACACCTAATATATACCTAACATAGGTGCCCACCTATTTATTTATTTCACGATACATGCCCTCCACGTACAGTGGCTGTTATGGACAGTCTGGGTATAACTCACAGATATTTACAAAGAAAGGATAGATTTGTGGTCAATGGTGGGGGCAGATGTTAACGATAACAATTTCAATGCCATGTTATCAACATATCGCATTATTTCACTCACACCCCACGTCATAGACAATCTCTGCATCTTGAGTTGTGTCACGAGATGCTTGCGTAATCAGTCCGTAATGGTGAGCATAACCATGCTGCTTATACGCAAAATACTCACATGAACGAATCATGGAGACACTTCATAAGCTCACATCAACTTCATAAGCTCACATCAACAAGCATGGTGCCGATACATCCTTGAAAAAGATGTCTATTCAGTGCTCAGAGCGTGGTATATTCCACCCTATTTCACGAATAATTTATCACTGCTGAAGTATATCGTTGACTTGACGCCTTCGTGGCACTCAGGTGTGTCGGTCGGTCGGTGATTTCGCAAGCTGCATGGGGAGGGTCTATAATGCCCACTTTTTTGCCCGATGGACGATCTCAGTAATTACGAAGTGGATGTCGATGAAAGGTGCAGTAATAGATGTCTTTTAAGTAATGTAGTGATTTTGACCTACAACCGTAATGAATATTTTCCTTCAAATGTCTATAAATTTCCCCCAAATGGCGTGAAGCGCTGTAATCAAAACAGTATAAAATTCCCGATGGACGATCACAGTAACTACTGCACCGATTTTCACTGCAAATGGCACTACAATAAAATTCGACATCGATTTTGGGCCATTTGAGTCATTTTCAGCCGATATAAATAGGTAGAAAGTCACGAAATTGGGATTGAAATTCGAGATTCGCCCGACGGACGATCTACGAGAGTAAGTTACATAATTGAGCCAAACACACACTGATTAATGTCTTTTCACCGCATTAGATTAGTTGAGGCAGTCAAGAGAAAAATAACATATGAAATGTAGAAATCCATCACATCACAATTCAATTAGATATGGGTTACAACACAATTCAATTAGAGATGGGTGATAGATTTGTAGGATGACTGAAAGCTTGGTTCACGGTTGTACTGACTTCCGTGTTAAGAGTATATTTCATATTTCATGTTAATTTTTATCGTAACTGCTTCAACTGATCTAATACAGTGAAAACACATTAATTAGTGTGTGTTTGGCGAAATTCTATAACTTACTTTCGTGGATCGTCCATCGGACAAATCTCGAATTTCAATCCCTCATTTCGTGGCTTTGCACCTAACTATATCGGCTGGAAGTAACTCAATGGGCCCAAAATCGGTGTCGAAGTTTATTTTGGAGCCATTTTCATGAAAATCGGTGCAGTAATTACTGAGATCGTCCATCGGGCATTTTCTATCGTTGTGATTACAGCGTTTCAACGCCATTTGGGGGCGATTTAAAGACATTTGAAAGAAAATATGCATAACGGTTGTAGGTCAAAACCACTACATTAATTAAAAGACATCTATTACTGCGCCTTTCATCGACATCCACTTCGTAATCACTGAGATCGTACATCGGGCAAAAAGTGGGCATCGTAGACCCTCCCAGCTGCATGCCTAGCACAGGCTGAATAACAAATTCGAACATACACGTATCTCTGAGAAATTGGCATTAGAAAAAGCCACGTGAGGCACTCACATCCCCGCCGAAAAAGAAATGTGCGGTGAAGAAAGAAACACCACTGAAATATATCGTCAAACCTCTAAAACATAACGCCATAGAGGGAACAGAAGACATGCAAAACCGTTCCTGAATGCCTGTGTCGTGATTTTATGGGTGCGTCGATGTCCTCTCCCCCCTCAACCTTCGGTTTTGTTCGTAATTACGGGCAGGACACCACACCTTTAGTCAATCTGTTCGGGGTGCAGACGAGGAACGAGAGGGAGAGGCGTGCAACTCGACAAAAAATGAGGGCAGATTAGAGTCGTCAATCAGACTGAGGTTCTTTAACATGGCGAACGTCACACATTTCCCCACCCCCTTCCTCTAAATTCGACAGTCAGTGGGTGTGAGCACACAACGCAACACCATAGATATAGTCATGGCCCGCATCCGCATCAGGACGGGCATGTGTAGGTGACAACTATCACGCTAGAAATATACTGGCTAACGATGAACAAAAGGCATCCTATCATATATACTATATATGTAGCGTGTGTCCGCAACTTTTCTCCGAACGTACGAGTTTACTTTTCATGACATGTTGCCCACATACTTGGAGTGGGCTAGAACGGTGACAAACCAAGTTCCAAGTCCATTGAAACTCGTTAAGCGGTCGTTCTGCGGTCCACCGAGCGCCATTGCTGGCACACGGGGAAGGAGGAGAAAACGCAGTCGAATAATACTGCGCAAACAAGTGTTCATTACAACGGCAATAATGCGGCAACAATCGGACACAGCGGCATGAAGTTGCCACTCTGTTGTAGTGAATTGGAAAGGGAATCGCGTCAGTTTCACTGTTCTCCTCTGCACCACGCACATGCCACGGAGCCCCCACAGTTGGCTAAATGGTGAAATATGCTGTTTCGGATCATTTTTTCACGACTAAAGCTAGATATCGGCAACCAGACGAGACACCGATTTGAAGCGCATATTGCATTTGGTTCATGTGCTGATTATATTTCGCCTAGGAAAGGAAAAACTAACCGTAAGGGGGAAACGCCACAGTGGTGAGGAAAAAACTGCCAATTACACAGTGCAGACTGATTGTCACCAAACAGTTGCGAGATCGGCAATGAAAAGAATGCATATGGATAGCCAATTTCATGCCGGTCAACATCATACCCTTATATTTTCTCCTCAGAAAAAACTGGGCAGTATCTATCCTGTCCTCAATCAGTAAAAATGTACCTTTGTACGACGCCATCATTAAACAGCTTCCTGATTCGACACTCAGTCACTGTGGACATTACAGCAGCGTACTTTGGCACGTGTAAATGACGTCACTGAAGGTAAGGTAGTATGTCAAATTCCAAAGCGCCAACGTGAACGATTCATAAACTTCCTCAAGCAAAAATCAGGCGGGTTAAATCGACACAATGAGTAATGAGTCCCCCCCGCACTGTGAGGGTTAATGAAACTTGGTGCATCCAATGAGTAAAGACCCAACCGCTGACAATTTGACATTCCAAGCTTGATTCGGATTCATGAATTCTAAGGGGTGCTGAGGGGGAAACATGCCGCATGGGGTTAACGTGGGATTATAACGTACTATTTACGTAGTGTGCGTATGTGCCAGTGTCAAAACCCAGAAAACTAACAGCCATTTGTAGCGAAACTTGGCTCGAGAGCGAAACGACCCAAATAGTTTGCTAGACCACCGAACACAGCTATTAACACAGTTATTGTGCAGCCGGTTGACGGGAGTGCGCGCGTATGACCTTGCCTTGATACTTGGCGTCGTCCATGGTGAAGAAGGTGGCTGACACAGGAGGCAGGAGCAGCACCAGCGCCACCAGCCGGCCGACGTCGGCACACCACCTGAACACCATGCTCGCTGTGCTCGACCACCACCAGTCGGGGACGCTGCAGGCGCTCAGATCCCCTATCGATGCCGCGCTCCACGGTGGGCACAACCGCTCGGTCCAGTTGTCAGCGAGCCACGCGGTGGTGTCCACGTTGCACGGGTGGTCACTCGAGAGACAACCCTGACGGACTCCTACAACGCACAAGACTAGCCTTCACCCGGAGCCGTCGCGCAATCAACTCCACGCGCGGCCCCTGCCTCGTGGACATCATCGGTCAGACCCGACGCACTTCACACGGTCAGTTCAACTGGCGAACCATCAGCTCGTCTTTCCCGGCCACTATCGATATCTAGAACGCATGGGGCCAGAATGGTGATGGCAGCAACGTTAGGAGACGCCGACCATCACAGCTCACAGCCAACTTCGACGCCAACCAGACCTACCAACCAGGCCTGCCAACCAGGCCTGCCAACCAGACCTGCCAACCAGACCTGTCGACCAGACCTACCAACCAGACCTACCAACCAGGCCTGCCAACCAGACCTGCCAACCAGACCTGTCGACCAGGCCTACCAACCAGACCTGCCAACAGACGAAGCCCCGCAGGTCCCCTCGGTCACTGCATCATTCTGTAGGACAGCCGAAAAACCCAGCACTTCTCTTCTGCGACACAGACGCAACAACACGGGTAGCTACAGAACGGTGCTTCTCTGATGTTCTGCCTCATCAAAGCTTCAGCACTTCTCTGAGGAACTTCTGCGGCCACACCTTCGCACCTCCTCCGAGGCGCTCCCCAGCCGCAGCCAAAGCCGTGTCTCTCTCCTCCGGTGGCCAGCAGCGGCTCCCTGCAGCCCGTCGTCCTGCCGCGCGCCACCAGCCCGCGGTCGTCACTGACGCCCGGCTAGTCTCTGTCGGCCCCGAACGCCGGGCGCCGCCGGCACGCCGATGCCCCGCCCGTGCGGCGGCCGCCTCGCGCGTCACCGGAGCCGACGCGCCGCGGCCGCTCCTGTTGCAGCCGAGCGCGGCGAGGTCGGCGCGTGCCACGTTGTGCCGTCGCGCGGCGAGGCCGGCTCGCTGGCGCCGAGTAGTGTTGTGTTCTGGTGTTGGGGCGAGAGGAGCGATGAGGCCGCGATAGTCGCACCCCACCAGGACGCTGGGTCGAGACAACTGCCAGCTGCCCTCCGTTAGTCGCACCCCACCAGGACGCTGGGTCGACACAACTGCCAGCTGCCCTCCGTCGGCCTATCAAGCACTCCACTGGGCCTACGATCAGACATCGATCAAGACTTTGGCTAACATCGTCATTGCTCTCTGATAATGATCGGCTGGCTACCGGCCGGCCGACCAGTAAATGAGCGTGACAGCATATCCAACTACAATTGCAATCTAACCACAGCAAATGATTCTGATTAAAAATGGCAGATACATCATCAAAAGCTGAGGGGAAATGTGAGGGGCAAAATTCATCCGTTTCCGGCATCTTACACTGTGATGCCACACATATATTGCACATTTCCGAGCCAGAGAAGAGGAGTGCCGCAGTAAACAGTGACACGACGTTAGGCCCCCCCCCCCCCCCCCCCCCCACCACCACACTGGGTGTTACCCAAGCCGAGTCTGTTTACAGGAGCACACCACCAAACTGATATATGCGGACGTCGGTCCATCAGCGCTAATCTCCCGACCCGACTAAATCCGCAGTTGCCGTCGTTTACGGGCAGGAAAAACTGGCTCCGCATAAGTTCTCCTGAGATCGGGCTCGTGAGGCAACAACAGAGCCGATGCCGACTGTCCGCAGTCGTTTCTCGAAATAAAGAATACCAGGCAGAAAGAACCCTCTGGTTAAAATATTAAAACTGGCCTGCTCTTACTGAAACATCAGCAACTTACGTTTCAGCCTATTATTTTCTGCTGAGACCATCAACTGATTTCCATTGGGCCCGATGTTACAACGATTTCAATATTGATCTATGCTACACTGAATTTTAAAAAAAACGTACAATGTCAAGTACATGCAATGTGGAACATTCGAAACATTTTCTTGGGTGGGTGGGGAGGTGAGTAACGTAGTTGGCTACCTGCCTAACAAAATGGAGCTGCTGGCCCAAAGGAGATATGTGTTCAAATATAAAACTATTCGAGCGATCGAGCACGCATGGCGGAAGAGGACAGGGAATATTGGGAGGCCTGGGAGGCCCTCCAAAGAGGTAGCGAACTGTTTCCGACAGACTGTATATACCCTTAGTCGGAAAATAGGTAGGCAAACAGTATACCACTAACTGTTTTCGTACCAGGAAATAAAGTCTGATCAGTATTGCTATCTCGTGAAACTATACGTGGCTGTTTTTATCTGCATCCCACAACCTCGCTCTTCCCCATTTCTTCTTCCATCACTATCTCTCTCCCTCTCTCTCTCTCTCTCTCTCTCTCTCTCTCTCTCTCTCTCTCTCTCTCTCTCTCTCTCTCCCCCTATCTCTCTGTCTCTCTGTCTCTCTATCTCCCTATCTCTCTATCTATATATCCCTCTCTCTCTCTCTCTCTCTCTCTCTCTCTCTCTCTCTCTCTCTCTCTCTCTCTCTCTCTCTCTCTCTCTCTCTCTCTCTCTCTCTCTCTCTCTCTCTCTCTCTCTCTCTATATATATATATATATATATATATATATATATATATAATATATATATATATATATATATATATATATATATATATATATATATATATATATATATATATATATATATATATATATATATAATATATATATATATATATATATATATATATATATATATATATATATATATATATATATATATATATATATATATATATATATATCTATTATATATATATCTCTCTTTCTCTCCTCTCTCTCTCTCTCTCTCTCTCTCTCTCTCTCTCTCTCTCTTTCTTTCTCTCTCTCTTTCTCTCTCTCCCACATCTCTCTCTGCCTCTATCTCCCTCCTTCACTCCATATTACTACTCTATCACTCCTCTCTCTCTCTCTCTTCCGATTCCAGACCACTCAGTACAACTAGCTCCAGCGTCAACCAAAGTTAAACGGCGCAGGCGTCGCTGAATGGGCGCAATCGTCGCTGATCACGCGACGCCGCGTCGTGGACCGGTCACGTCTCCACCGTGCCGCTACTGCAGCTGGTCACGTCTCCACCGTGCCGCTACTGCAGCTGGTCACGTCTCCACCGTGTCGCTACTGCAGCTGGTCACGTCTCCACCGTGCCGCTACTGCAGCTGACTGGTCACGTCTCCACCGTGCCGCTACTGCAGCTGACCGGTCACGTCTCCACCGTGTCGCTACCGCAGATGGTCACGTCTCCACCGTGCCGCTACTGCAGCTGGTCACGTCTCCACCGTGTCGCTACTGCAGCTGGTCACGTCTCCACCGTGCCGCTACTGCAGCTGGTCACGTCTCCACCGTGTCGCTACTGCAGCTGGTCACGTCTCCACCGTGCCGCTACTGCAGCTGGTCACGTCTCCACCGTGTCGCTACTGCAGCTAGTGGTCACGTCTCCACCGTGCCGCTACTGCAGCTGGTCACGTCTCCACCGTGCCGCTACTGCAGTAGACTGGTCACGTCTCCACCGTGCCGCTACTGCAGTAGACTGGTCACGTCTCCACCGTGTCGGCGGCGGATGGGGGAGAGGGAGGGGCAGGGTAAACATCCACAACAAAACAAACCGCACATCCATTCCAGAATAGGCGAGCTGCAGCACCGACGATATTTCTGGTCAGCCCTCGAGGCCCATTTCACTGCGCCTGCTTCCGAAGCTGACGCTCCGTCCGGGCGGCGACTGCGACTGCGAGGTGACGTGACGTGACCACGGTGTTGAGGGTCCGGCTGTTGCCGCCCTGCACTGCCTGTGACCACGGATGGGGCCTGTGCCGGGG
Organism: Ashinkailepas kermadecensis; assembly: GCA_034440615.1. Taxonomy (NCBI): domain Eukaryota; kingdom Metazoa; phylum Arthropoda; class Thecostraca; family Neolepadidae; genus Ashinkailepas; species Ashinkailepas kermadecensis. The sequence continues at coordinate 77,036 of JAOTOM010004022.1, read as the reverse complement.
GCGTGGAAACGCGGCCCGATGATGTCACCGCCAACCTCCCAAGGTTGACATGTGATACGCTGGAAGCTGAGGCCCCCTACCATTGTCGCTGGGAGCTGGAGAGCACAGCGTGCGCACGGCGCATGGCGCGCGCTGGAGCTCTGCTCTTCAGTGGCATGCTGAAAGAACAGGGTCGGATGCAGAAGCCTGTCTCGGGTGTAATACAAATCTCCGATTTCGAAAAGCGCATCAGATTTGAACAGCCAACACTCGTCGGGGCAGCTTAACACAATATTTATCTGATGAAATCTTGGATTTCGAGAAAATGTGATGAGTGCAAAATATTGGCAAAAACCAGCCTCCCGGGGCGATCATGTCCCCTTTGCCCCCACCCCATAGATCCGCACCTCTAAAAGAACGTTCCCCTCAAGTCCTAAAATATAATGGAAACCATTTATGTGGTCGAGGGTGGATTTATACTTCGCAATCCTTGATGAGGAGAGGAAAATCGTTGGGTAATCGAATTGGATTTGTGTTTTGTTTTCAAACCTGTGACATCAGAATCTCGGTTTGCACATTCCGGTGAATCTCGATCACTTCATCGCAGTGCGGTTCATTGTCAAACAGCACCATTCAACCTCCGAATGAGAAAAATGAGAAAATAATTTTCTGGAGAGGATAATATTCTGGATGTCGAAAATCCAGGAAGAACCCTTAATGTGGTAGTGGCCGCGTCGCTGGTTGTACGCCGCAGCACTTGTGCGCAATGGTTACGCAGTCGACGTAGTGTCAAGGAGTATAACTAGCCAAAATAACAGTGTCGTTTTCCATGCCGTTTTGGTATCCCCGCGTTGTCCTTGGTTGGTTATTTGAGTTTTAGGGCGCGTCGACCAGGTTTGGTCGTTTAGCGCCCATCCCGCGTTATCCAATTTCCTTGTGCGGTTCTACTTATCAACTGCTCATCCCAAATAAAACTCCTCCCACAATGTAATAATGGAAGTACTCGGGTCAATAATTGTATGGTCAATAACTAACAACAAACTTCCTGACAGCGCAACGTCGGAAAAAAGCTATTTCGGAGCAGTTGTGAATCTCCACACTCCTTTCGTCCAACCGTTGGAGCGTATCTTGCGTGGGTGTGGGCGTACACTATCAACTGCGCCGAGGCTGCCCGGCACGGCCGAGCCACAGCCCTCGGCAGGGTACCCACCATAGCACGACATAGCACCGTACCTCACCAGCTGTACTGTACCCCACCACAGACCACAACACGGCCGTCGGCAGGGTACCCACCGGCTACATAGCACCGCAGTCACCATCTGTACCGTACACCACCACAGATCACAACACGGCCGTCGGCAGGGTACCCACCGGCTACATAGCACGGCAGTCACCTGCTTCCCCCAACCCCGTCGCCCCCGCACAACACCCGCACCATCTGTACCGTACACCACCACAGATCACAACACGGCCGTCGGCAGGGTACCCACCGGCTACATAGCACGGCAGTCACCTGCTGTACCGTACCCCACCACAGAGTACAACACGGCCGTCGGCAGGGTACCCACCGGCTACATAGCACCGCAGTCACCAGCTGTACCGTACACCACCACAGACCACAACACGGCCGTCGGCAGGGTACCCACCGGCTACATAGCACCGCAGTCACCATCTGTACCGTACACCACCACAGACCACAACACGGCCCTCGGCAAGGTACCCACCATAGCACGACATAGCACCGTACCTCACCAGCTGTATCGTACCCCACCACAGAGTACAACACGGCCGTCGGCAGGGTACCCACCGGCTACATAGCACCGCAGTCACCAGCTGTACCGTACCTCACCAGCTGTACCGTACCCCACCACAGACCACAACACGGCCGTCGCGACATGTCTGGAGCCCGTCACGGTGGCTCAGCTCGGCACGTGCCGCGGCGGTGACGGGCACACACAGGCCGGCACAATCGGCCACGCCGCCACACGGGAGCCACGGGGATCAGAGGCGGGCCCGAGTGGGCCTGAATTTCCTCACTGCCATTCAGCTACACTACTATACTGTCACACTGCTGCACTGCCACACTGCTACACCGCTACATTGCTGCAGTGCCATGTTGCTACAATGCTACAGTGCTGCACTGTCGCACTGCTCTTGGGTAAACTCTTGGGAAAAGCTCTTGGTTAAACGTGAACTATCTTCGCGTAGTTAACTCAAAACTCACCCCAACAACATACTGCCGAAAGCTGCAAATTACACTAGAGTGCATGACATATCCATTCGAAATGCCCTTACTTTACCACAAAATACCACAACCGATAGTAGTCTTTCGAAATTATCTTTGGACGACATATATTTAACGACCTGTGAGGGTCGCCTGAGCAAACAAACAAACAAAAAATGCTGCCAAAAATAGATGCTACTGGCGGTATTTTGACGAATCTATCTAAAAAAAACTGAAGAAATTCTGCACGGCAGAAGCCCGGCGGTCTCGGCGAACTCTGTCCGTACCAGCAGCAGCCGGTCTGTCACCGACACAGAACCGGCCCCCAGCGGCAGCCGTCGGTCTGTCGCCGACACAGACCCGGCCCCAGCGGCAGCCGTCGGTCTGTCGCCGACACAGACCCGGCCCCAGCGGCAGCAGCCGGTCTGTCGCCGACACAGACCCGGCCCCAGCGGCAGCCGTCGGTCTGTCGCCGACACAGACTCGGCCCCAGCGGCAGCCGTCGGTCTGTCGCCGACACAGACCCGGCCCCAGCGGCAACCGTCGGTCTGTCGCCGACACAGACCCGGCCCCAGCGGCAGCCGTCGGTCTGTCGCCGACACAGACTAGGCCCCAGCGGCAGCCGTCGGTCTGTCGCCGACACAGACCCGGCCCCAGCGGCAGCCGTCGGTCTGTCGCCGACACAGACCCGGCCCCAGCGGCAGCCGTCGGTCTGTCGCCGACACAGACCCGGCCCCAGCGGCAACCGTCGGTCTGTCGCCGACACAGACCCGGCCCCAGCGGCAGCCGTCGGTCTGTCGCCGACACAGACTAGGCCCCAGCGGCAGCCGTCGGTCTGTCGCCGACACAGACCCGGCCCCAGCGGCAGCAGCCGGTCTGTCGCCGACACAGACCCGGCCCTAGCGGCAGCCGTCGGTCTGTCGCCGACACAGACCCGGCCCCAGCGGCGGCACGTACGCCGACACATTTGCAGCGCCCTGCACGCCGGCGCTATCTCAGTCGGAGCGGCCGCGGCCGGGCGGCAGCGGGCAGCGGCGCCACACAGACGGCCACCAGTGCACGCCTGGCACCACACAGACGGCCACCAGTGCTGTACACTCAGCATGTGCACAGCGGCAATGCTTCACTGTGTAAACAAAGTCCATCGGTGGGCGTGCACGCCAAACCAAACGACCCGATCATTTCCACGTGCGGATCCCCAAGCGCCAGACAACGGCTTTGATGGCTGAGGGCGGCTTCTTGCAGAAGCGGTGACGCGGGCTCTGCGTCACCGCACCATGCAGGCTACCATGCTTCCCCGGCATTGTACAAAATACAATTTGAAATAAAAGTAAAACATGACAGTATGCCGAAAAGTTAACATACTCTACACAGATTGTGAATTACACGGTTATAACTGACAACATACGAGCCAAAGAATTAACGTTTGCCATGTTTCTAGAACGTTTCACATGTTTACATAAAAGACAAGAATCAAGTACTCCACGTAGAGATCGTTGTTTATCACTGTTCGAGGGAGTGTCATTCCAGTTAACACATTATTTACGCTCCTCATACCAGTCAGCTGTAGCCGTGGGGATTCCACTCATCGGAATTAAGGAGGTCGTGGGCGACGTCTGTGAAGCTAGCATTAAACTTAACGGGGTAGCTACTCACGCACGCTCAATCTCTCATAGAGGTAGTATTGAATCCATTTGTTGCCTCCAACTACATGTCTGCATGATATTCCCCTCAGTGATCACGGTGCATCAAAGAATGACAGCGAACTGAAGATCGCGACACGAGGCGGTGTCGCGGTGACGGCCGGGTCAGAGTATGTCAAGTGGCCCGCCCTCGCGTCCTCACAATTCTGACTGAGGTGGTGCGTGGCTTGCGAGGAGGCGACGTGAACTGATCCGTCGGGAGAGATCACATTGCCTGGTGTCATGGATACAAAAGTGCCTGAGATCTGCTTCACCACCATGCGAAAAAACGACCTATTTTTGCTGTGAATGAAATCGATTATATTTTATGACGCATAGTTTTGTGTGGGTCGTGAAACAGAATTGATTTAAATCACAGAAAAATGACGTCATTATTTCCTTCCTACGGTGGTGAACTAAATCTCTGATCAATTTCTTTTTACATAACTTTAGAAAACGATGCTGAAGTTATATAACATGCAAAACTTGAAATGTGGACTAAGCGTCAGGTTTACTTGAACTCTGTTACATCTATTTGAGCAGAATCGCTCTATCTCGTTTGCAAACTGGGAAAACCGAGGGTGCGAACTCGACTTCTGAAAGCTGAAAGAAACTAATTGCCAATGTCCTCTCACAGATCGCTTCTGGTGAAGAAGTGATACACCAATAGTACATAACCGCTACCCAGGCGGCAGCACCATCGCAAGGTGGTGGTGCCACCTGGGTGCCACTTTGCCGCCCCGGGAGTCAGTTGGTAAAAGCGGTGGCCTGCACTGATACTGGTCTCCCCTGTCCTGGCAAGACAGGGTTAGAGTCGCTTCACGCGCTCGCATTTAGTCCCCGACTGGCAGGGTCAGTAGGCAACAGGCTGATAAGGTCGGGGACGAGCTACCGGGGTGGCCGTGTCGGTGCATTTGCGGTACGTTAAACCTTCGGTCAAAATTCTGCCGTTGAACGGGAACTCGTAGTTCGGGTAGTGGGGCAGGGTTCACGAAACAAACTCTGCTTCGAAATATAAAGTATCCCAGCAAGAATTTTCTGATCCATAGTCACCGCAGCAAGAATTCGAACTATTTTTAAAGGTGGTCGCACAGATGGTGACAAGCCGGTAGGCGGCCGGGTACAGGGTTGGATTTATGCTTTGGAATCCTTGATTTTGAGCATTTTGAGTATTCCAGGTTGGAGAAGATAATGTTTATCTCCTGATATCAAACATTTTTGTACTTGCCTGGCAGTGTTGGGCAAACGGTACCTAATGAGTTTGCAGTACCTAATCTTCAAACAACTCCATTCATCTCTTGGAAAAAGGAGTGGACCATTCTGTAGAGAGGATGATGTTCTGGACGGAGAACATCCAGGAAAAAGTCATGTCAAAAAGTCAAAAGTTTCCAGCCCTAGCCAGGCACGTGCATGCATACCAGCCATGGGAGAAGGCTACTTTGGTTTGTATTTTGTTAATTCTGTACACACCTGTGAAGGTGTTCTCACGTCACTCTGGTACTTCCACGTGAACCATAGGGAGTGATTGGCGTGAGTAGAGGAGAGTGATTCATGATCACACTAACCATGCTATTTTCCGCTTTCTTCTACACAGTATTTTTCACTGCATCCTATTAATTTTGGAACATGGATCCCCTCCGTAAAAAGCCTTGGGCGCGGACCAAGTCCGCTCATTCACCTTGACTGTATGCCTGCTTTGATAAAAGTGTGTTCCTTGAAGCCCTAAGACCACCAGAAACATTGGGAAACCATAACGGTCTGAAACAGTCAAGAGAACCTGGAACCTACCAACGACCAGCCGGTCCTGAGATTGACCGAGCCTGGTGACTGCCGGAGGCCCAGGAATTACGTGACTTGGGGCTGCCATAAGGCTCTTTAACTTTCAAAGACCTCTGAGACTCCAGATGTCACTGGCACTGCTAGACGGTCCTGGAACCAAGAAGTAGTGGGACTGGTCTGAGTGGCTGCACCTGTCAGGGGGACGGAGACTTCCGCAATGGCGTCGGGTCGCTAGGCTGCCGTGGGACTGTCAGAGGGCTGTGAGGCTGTCAAACCCCGGCACTGCCTTGGGAACTCGCAGGAGCCCACCGCAGTACTAGGGTGGGCAGCCGTCTGCGGGCTCCACGTCATTGTCAGAGCGTCCTCACGGCAAACAGACAGCGGGCAAACGCTGTACCAACCGTCGGACCACCTCCGAGCGATAGCAGGCCGATGTTGGCTACGTGTTGTACGTCTAACCATGCCGTCCCAACCACCTCAAGCCGATATCGCGGCCCAGGTCGGCCCAATACCGGCCCAATATCGCCGCCCAGGTCGGCCCAATACCGGACCAATGTCACGGGCGCGGCCCAACAGACATCTGGCGTGAAGGCACGCGTGCCAGAATCATGCCAATCCGGTGGATCAAGTTAAAGCCGAGGTGAGTTCTTTGCACCAAACTTGTACGAAGTTTTTCGGATCACACAAGTCTCTTGGATCAATGGTGTGCAAAGCTCTCGCTATTCAAGGTGTGCTACAGGCCAACTATATCGAGACCAATGGCCGAGTTAAATCATCTCCAGCTTGGCTTCAAAGCGCTCTCAACAGGGCTCATGACCATAGGTGTAGGTTTCCGAAAATTATTGAGAGGTCACAATACATGAAGGCAATGGGCGAACCCAAATGGATTGGGGGGCTTGTCACTTAGGGTCCCATGTTAAAAATTGAAATTAATAGAGGGGAAAAGCCAACATTGGGGGAGGGGAACTGTCCTCCCCAAAACACACAAAGCTACACCCCTGCTCATGACTGCCCCAATCGCCTTCTTACGACCCCCAGAGTCCATAACCGACCCAGCGTACTAACCATATAAGCGAATTCCTAACCGGATCAGGGAGAGTGAAAGAAAATACTTCCTTGCGGGACACATATCTTCATAATCATCACTTCGGTCTCGTTCATCCCACGGCTGAACGAAAGAGAACTCCACGGACATAGAAAAGGATTGGAGGCCCGTGGAGTTTCTGAGAAAGGGGAGGACATTGCTGGCGTTGTCGCCGTCAGGGGCCACTGCTCCCCCTGCCTGGCTCCGCCGTCAGGGGCCACTGCTCCCCCCGCCTGGCTACGCCGTCAGGGGCCACTGCTCCCCCTGCCTGGCTCCGCCGTCAGGGGCCACTGCTCCCCTGCCTGGCTCCGCCGTCAGGGGCCACTGCTCCCCCGCCTGGCTACGCCGTCAGGGGCCACTGCTCCCCCTGCCTGGCTCCGCCGTCAGGGGCCACTGCTCCCCCGCCTGGCTCCGCCGTCAGGGGCCACTGCTCCCCCTGCCTGGCTCCGCCGTCAGGGGCCACTGCTCCCCCCGCCTGGCTCCGCCGTCAGGGGGCCACTGCTCCCCCGCCTGGCTCCGCCGTCAGGGCCCTGCCCCCTGCCTGGCTCCGCCGTCAGGGGCCACTGCTCCCCCTGCCTGGCTCCGCCATCAGGGGCCACTGCTCCCCCCGCCTGGCTCCGCCGTCAGGGGCCACTGCTCCCCCGCCTGGCTCCGCCGTCAGGGGCCACTGCTCCCCCGCCTGGCTCCGCCGTCAGGGGCCACTGCTCCCCGCCTGGCTCCGCCGTCAGGGGCCACTGCTCCCCCTGCCTGGCTCCGCCGTCAGGGGCCACTGCTCCCCTGCCTGGCTCCGCCGTCAGGGGCCACTGCTCCCCCCGCCTGGCTCCGCCGTCAGGGGCCACTGCTCCCCCTGCCTGGCTCGGCCGCATGTGGATGGGTGGTGCCTGCTGACGGCAAAATACACGCTCATAGTTAGCGTAGGTGCTGCCGTGAAGGCGACGTACTGGAGGGAGCCGCCGGTCCCACGGCTATTATATAGCTTCTCGGAGACAACGTCTCCACGGATCCGCACCCGTGGGTGACCTTGCTCGTGGCGGCACGTCGGCGGCACGTCAGCGGCACGTCGGCGGCACGCCAGCGGCACGTCAGCGGCACGCCAGCGGCACGTCAGCGGCACGTCGGCGGCACGTCAGCGGCACGTCGGCGGCACGTCGGCGGCACGTCAGCGGCACGTCGGCGGCACGTCGGCGGCACGTCAGCGGCACGTCAGCGGCACGTCGACGGCACGTCAGCGGCACGTCAGCGGCATGTCAGCGGCACGTCAGCGGCACGTCGGCGGCACGTCGGCGGCACGTCAGCGGCACGTCAGCGGCACGTCGGTGACCGGTGGCAGCAGCCGGTCCAAGGCAGCGGCGGATTCAGAAATTATCATCGAAGGGAGGGGCACATTTCCTCGGATCACCTTTGGCGGAAACATTCGTTGAGCGGGGGAGGGGAAGTGCACTCGAGCATACTGAGGAGCATAGCTGTTGGTCTCAAATGGATACTTTTTTTCTGTAGGGAGCGCTTTTCGCTGAAACTCCGCTTAGCAGGTGGAGGGATGCACTCGAGCCTTCCTGAAGGGCCTCATTTCCCGGCTGGAGGAGCGCCATCTTTCCACTGGGGAGCACATTCCCCAGTCCCTCCCCCACCCACCTCCTGCATCCGCCCCTGATCCAAGGCTGTCTACAGCCTGACCGACGCCCCGCGACCATCACGGCCCGGCTCGCCGGCAGTACTGACGTTGTCTCTAGTTATCTTGGTACTGACCGCCCGCCCTGTCGGCGCCGGCGCCGGATCTCCCGTGTGAGCGTGCGCGTCGGAGGCACCCAGCGGATGGCGCGCGCACTCAGTCGCGCTTCCTCCAGCCTTGGCGGGCGAGCTTCCCACGCTGCCGCCGAGCCCTTCCGACCACCGGAAATGGAAACCGCCAGTGCGCTAATAAACACACCTTCCTGTCGGCTACAGGCGGACGGAATGCATTCGACTTGTTCACTGCAGCTCTGTTAGTTCGGAAGGTGGCCCCGTTCGCCTGCAACGGTTTGTTTCGCCATATTCAAACCAAGCCGTCTTTGTTCGCACCTGGACGCGATTAGCAGTGCGAAATGCTTCATGGCGATATCCACAATCGTCTAATGTTCAATGTGTTGCTGGTTCATTGAAGCAGGAAAAAAGAAATCTGCGAAATTATTCGAGTCCAAATATTGACCACTGATGAACCAGTGGGGAAATCTCGGCATGACAAAGGTTGTCATGACGACGGGCGCGCGCGGTTATGCGATATATATATATATATATATATATATATATATATATATATATATATATATATATATATATATTAGTAAATGTTGGGAGCAGATTGTCTTTAATGCATGTTTCATTGAATAAAACAGCATACTTCGTGTTAATATGCCTCTTTGAGAGGCTCTCAAATCGCCTGACGATAGTCCGTTCTTATGTAGAAGCTGCATGTAAAATTGTACCCGTATTCTCGCATTTACGTAACGTTTTATTAGGACATCTAACATCTTCAGACATACGGTTAAGACACAATATAAGATCATAATACATTCGCAAGCGTTTCGATCTCTACGATTTGCGCGTCAGCAATGGACAATATATCTTGCTTTTCTCTAACACACACGTATATCTCATATGCGGGTACTTCTTAGATAGCAATGCTTTCAACGGTAATATTATAAATGGTCATGCTATACACTTTCTCAATTATATACATATAAACACGGATGAACAAGTGTACATGCACACTATCACTCGAGTTTCCAAGAGCACAGACAGTACATCGCCAGAAGCAGTCTCCTATGTCCTTGGGGGGAGTAGTTGTCTAATGTCCATCATAAAGAGACAGCGTGCCCCTCATGTTCAGCTGCCGGTTAATTACCCGATCCTTTTCATGGATTTAACCTGATTACCGGATCCTTTTCCGTGAAAAGGATCCGGTAATTAATAAAATAATAATTATTAATTATTAATAACAATTAATAAAATAAAAGGATCCGGTAACCATACCCCCACACATACACTTTAAGCGCTTCGGGGGCCATGGTCTGAATGGCCCCTCCGTGGATACACCAGAGACTGCTACTGCTGCTACTGCCGCTGCTGCTGACCAGTGACCGGGGCACCCATCCCAGAGTGCACGTGACGTCACAAACGGCAGTGGCGGAGTCGATCAAACGTGCACCGTCCCAGAGATCCCTACGTACTAGAATAGCATACCAGGCACACACCGACACAACTTGGAGCCTTACAGGGCAGTCGTCACCTCTGGCGACGTGCGAAGGTCAACGTGGAGCGGTACAGGGCAGGAGTCATCTCTGGCGACATGCGGATGTCAATGCCGGACCGACCGACCGACAGCAGTCACCGCCAGCCGGAGGATCCCGACCCAACGGAGCGCCTGCTGGCGACATGCGGACTGCGGAGGCCAATGCCGGGCCGACTGACCGACAACAGTCCCCGCCAGCCGGAGGATCCCGAACCAATGGAGCGCCTGCTGGCAGCAGCCTGTTTGTTCTGACCCAGAATACGCGGAGCATTCGCAGCGAGCTGGGCGTTCCCCGTAGCTGACCAAGTGCGACATCATATCATGAGCTGAGACCTGGTTGAAAGACGTGGTCGACACCGCTGGCTCTGCAGTCGGCGCTCCCGACACGGCCGGAGACCGGCCGACTCGAGCGGGAGGGGTGGTTTGTGTCGTGCGCACAAATCACTCAGAGAAGCGTGAAGATCCGGAGTATTGCGACACAGAGGGCCTTGCGTCAGAGTTGCAGAGCTCCTGTCAGAGTTCCGGCACTGCTGGCCTGCGTTGTGCCTTGCCCATCTTGAAGACTGTAACATGTCGATGCGAAACATGGGAATGATCAACAGCATCATAGCACGCCAGCCAGGCAGGCTATCCTCATTGTTGGTGACATCAGCGTGCCAGATGCTAGATGGCGCTCTGACCACGACCCTTTCGTCACATCGTGACACCGTCACACCTCCGTACGATCGCAGGTAATGGCCAACAACCCAGCTAGTAGATGGATGAAAGATGGTCAGTCCACGGCGGCATGTGATCGAGCCTTCCAGGGGAGGCAACGTTTTAGACACGGCGTTTTCGAAGTGCGCTCGAGTCGAATCCATGGTCCGTGCCGCAATCACGCATCTGACCATTCAGCGGTGATGAGTCGGGTTGTCATTTCTGCTTGCAATCACCCGTTGGCTAACTGCTCTACAGCTTTGAACCATATCAGAGCATATTTCGGCAGCATGCGGTGATCTTTAGAGTTGAGACCCTGGAACAGTATGCCTGGAATGACGGTGGCTGTTTGGCTAGATATGCTTTACGATGCATCAGAAGCGACAATGCGACATCACGTGTCGTCGCGCTGCACTTCATCGCCGGTGTTCGTCCCAGCTGTGAAACGGACACTGCGAGACACAGAGAGCGCTATTAATCACTCTAAGCGGAACAAATCAACATTTAAGATGATATATTTTATAGAGAAGTGGCGTCGTTTTAAATGTTTGTCATTTTCCCTATATTATACGAATATGAAGAACGAGACTGGAGACTTCAAAAATAATCCCAAGAAGTGTTGATCTTTATAAAGTGTATTAAGGCATAAGGACAGTTACCGTTTCTTTTAGGTGGCGCCATCGACGTGAGTCGAAATGCAGACCGTGCGCACGTTCTAAATCGTATTTGTGTGAGTACGTTTGTATGTCCAGATGCCGCTCGCTCCGTATCTCGAAGCGCCGATGCACGACGTACCAAACCTATATGATTATATCATACCACAGGTAAGCGTTCGCTGCGCATGTAGCCGATCCGCAGGTACACGGGCCGTGGGATATGGGCTGTCACTGTGCGCATTACTAAGGAGTGCTGTGATCAGCCAGTGCCTCGGCTGTGCGTTATTTACAACACATCAGTGCAACACGGATATTTTCCGAGCAGGCTGGCGGAAGCTAACATCCTACCAATCTTCAAACAAAAAAGGTTCCAATAAACTACCATGAAATTACCGTGCGGTTTCACTCCTGATGCTACTCGGCAAGATGCCGGAGAGGTGCGTGCACCGATCCCCACTGGCGCATGTACAGCCAGTCTTGTCCAACACGCAAAATAGATTTGTCTCACGCCGGCCATGCGACACAAATTTGGCCTACGTTCTAAAGGTGGCGCGGGGATCAATTTGAGCTGGAATTATGAAAACTGACTTAGTTTACACTGATTACTCGGCGGCTTTTCAGACCGTTAATCCCAAGTTCTTAATTTACAAGCTAAAAAAGTCGTACATTTCTGGCAATGCACCCAATGCAATTACCTCCTCTCTATGTAATCGTAAACAAGGAGTAATTGTCAATGGGAAGTGCTCCGATTTGACCCAGGTTCGCTCTGGAACAACAGAAGCTGGTCTTCTGTCGCCACTGCTCTTTGCTTTTTTGTGAACGACCTTCCAGACAAAATTCAAACCAACAGCTTGCTTTTTGCTGACGAAGTCAAATCTATCACAAAATGTCATCCCTATGGACCCGAAAGCTACCTCAAGACGACCTCAACTGGCTTTGCCGATGAACAGCAGATTGGAGACTTCAGCTCAGTCCGGCAAAATGCACGTCATGTACAATAACCCCTAAAAAGGAAACCCTTTCGACCTCTTAAATGATCCAAAGCAGTGGCGCAGCCAGGATTTTCGGAAGGGAGGCCGATGAAAAAATGTCATAAAATGGAGAACGCTTTCAGCGCACAAAGTGAGCCGAAAAATATTTGGTTTCCAGCGGTGAAAATCTAAAAATGGCTCGTTTCATCTGGTGTATTTTTGGTTGCTAAGGGGCGGGGGTGGGTTCCCGCCCCCCCCCCCCTCCCATTGGCTGTGCCTCTGATCCAAAACACAGCACTTGAAATATTACTTCCATTGGCGACCTTGGTGTTTGGCTGCATATCAACCTCACTTTCGGCGAACATGTCAATTTCATCGTCAGCAAAGCGAACAGGGCGATGGGTGTCGTTATTCGCTCTCTTCAGTTACGCCGAGGGCGGCACAACGGAAACCGGAACCTATTTTGGCTACTTATTTCGCAAACATTTAGCGTGTCCTAGAGTGCGGCTGGGTGACTTGGGGTGGGGCAGCAGCATCTCAACTCGGGAGGCTCGATAGCACACATAAATGTATCATGTATGTATCCTCCCACACGGACACATCTCTGCAATCTCAAGCTTTGGCTTGTCGTGGTCTTTAAAGTACATCTAAAATTGCCAGTCTTTCGAACATGTGACATCCGAATGATGCTTTGCTTGTTAATACAATTTTTTTTTATTGGGATTGACATCGCCCTTCTTGTAGAATCTACCGTTCTGTCGCGGTCCGACGTAGAAGACGCTTGACAGCCATTATTTTACATACATGTAAAATAATGGCTGTCATACACATGATACATGTGCCATACGCAACAGTGGAAGAAGTCAAGCGAGGTGCAATTGGCAGTGCCGCTAGTCTTGTTAACCAATACTTGTCCGCATGTCCACTGTCAGACCCGCTTAGGCGCGCTTATGACAGACCCAGAGCTGTCGTCAGGGCGCACGTGAAGAGGATGCCCCGCCAGTCGGCGCACTACATCCCAATCGTCAATTCCACGATTTACTTGACACCAAAAACATGTATAATGACGGCGGCGGAAACTTCTCAGAAACGCGCTGTAGCTGTCCAGAGCAATCCGCATGCTGTCTACTTCGCTTGCCTGCTCAAAGTACCCATCGTGATGGCCATCTCAATGTGAAAAAAAAATCCTCATCCTCCTACCTGACTGCCTTGCTCCGTGTGGCGGATCTCGGCGTTCGCAGGGCCGACAGATGTGGCGCGTGATTTCGTCGTGACCCACAGGGCCAAATCGCCGGATATCCGGCATGTGGCGTGGGCACGGAGCCTCTACAGTCGCTGAAGGGTGAGACAGAGAGGGAGAGCGCGCGCGGCGATCCAGACGCGACCGTTTGTCGACACGGCACAGGGGCGCAGACACCGGAAGCGGGCCGTGCAGCTGGCCGGACGTGCCCATAAAATACCGGCGCGACGGACGTGCCCATAAAATACCGACGCGACAGATGTCGCGGCACGTCGCAACGCAACCAGGCGGCTTCGTTACGGCGCCGCCGCCGCCGGCCACCCCGCATTGCAGCCGCCGGCGGGCTCCCAGATAGTGCGGCACACTTGCGCTTGGGGAGCGAGTGGCCTGAGGGTAGGGTGCCCGTTTCCCAACTGAAACGCTGTGGGTTCGAGTCCCACCTGCCGCTAGGCTTCGCTCGCGACCAATCGGCGTGGGAGACCGGCGACGCTATGCAACCTAACAATCGACGCATTGCAGAGCCAATAACCGCTATCGCACTCAGCCTCACATGTGATGATGGTGAGGTGTGGGGGACTGGCGACGCTATATAGCCTAACACTTAACGCGTCGCATAGCCCACAACCGCTATCACACTCACCCTCACATGTGATGATGGTGAGGTGTGGGGGACTGGCGACGCTATATAGCCTAACACTTAACGCGTCGCATAGCCCACAACCGCTATCACACTCACCCTCACATGTGATGATGGTGAGGTGTGGGGGACTGGCGACGCTATATAGCCTAACACTTAACGCGTCGCATAGCCCACAACCGCTATCGCACTCAGCCTCACATGTGATGACGATGAGGTGCGATGTCGGCACATAGACTCAGCGTCATGTCTGGAGTACCGACGAAACACAGAAGGAACGCCGACCGGATGCCAACCGGATGCTAACATTTTGTGTGTGGAGGGGTACCCCGTCGAACACCTCGGTGTGCCGACAAGTTCTTTGCAACAAACTGCCGAAGCACTTGCGGCACATGTCGCAAACACTTGAGCTCACCTCCTCCGGCGATCGGGTGCATGCCTGCTGCAGAAATATCTCTCACTGATCCCACATCCGCAATGCTCCAGGTTCACGCCGTTCGGGAGCGAGTCGGCCAGTTGGTTCAGGCACTCAAAGGTGACACAGCACCAAGTGTAAAACATGCTTCCATGAGGCACGCGAACAAATCACCAAGATGCTTTTCTGAGATCAGCTGCTAGTGAAGAAATATTTTAACTCGTCACATTTTCAACCCGATTTAGGCCTTCCTGAAACATAAAACTCCTTCCAAAATGCATGGCTCTTGTGTTTCAGAATAGCCCTCTGACAGAAATAAAACTTCATTGTTTTCGGATATGGTTTATTCACGGGATGCGTCCCGCACATTCAAAATCATCTCTTCCAAACTTCGTCAGGAGGCATAGTTGAGAAATATAACGAGTGAAAAGTTTATTGACCAAATGTAAAACATGCTTCCATGAAGCACACGAACAAATCACAAAGATGCTTTCCTGAGATCAGCTGTCAATGAAGAAATATTTAAATTCGTCACATTCTCAACCCGATTTAGCCCTTCCTGAAACATAAAACGCCTTCCAAAATGCATGGCTCTTGTGTTTCAGAATAGCCCTCTGACGGAACTAAAACTTCATTGTGTTCGGATATGGTTTATTCCCGGGATGCGTGGCGCACATTCAATATCAACCCTTCCAAGCTTCGTCAGGAGGCATAGTTGAGAAAGATAACAAGTGAAAAATTTCCTGACCAAGTGTAAAACATGCTTCCATGAGGAACGCGAACAAATCACCAAGACGCTTTTCTGAGATCAGCTGCTAGTGAAGAAATATTTGAACTCGTCACATTTTCAACCCGATTTAGGCCTTCCTGAAACATTCCTGAGCTGTGCTGGCGGCTCGAAGCTCCTGCTCAATGCTCTTTGATCCATTGTCAGCCTGCAGGCTCAATGGTTGCGTTTGGAATTATGGCGTGAACACGGAAATCGGCACCACAGGGGCCTTGGTGTCGCCGTGTCTGTGGAGATCGCTCCAGCAGCGGCCACTGCCTTCAACACTGCACGTGACGGTGCAACCGTCACGTGGTGTCCATGCCATCGTCGTGTGTGTGGAGAGCGCTCCAGCAGCGGCCTCTGCCTCCAGCACTGCACGTGACGGTGCAACCGTCACGTGGTGTCCATGCCATCGTCGTGTGTGTGGAGAGCGCTCCAGCAGCGGCCACTGCCTCTAGCACTGCACGTGACGGTGCAACCGTCACGTGGTGTCCATGCCATCGTCGTGTGTGTGGAGAGCGCTCCAGCAGCGGCCACTGCCTCCAGCACTGCACGTGACGGTGCAACCGTCACGTGGTGTCCATGCCATCGTCGTGTGTGTGGAGAGCGCTCCAGCAGCGGCCACTGCCTCCAGCACTGCACGTGACGGTGCAACCGTCACGTGGTGTCCATGCCATCGTCGTGTGTGTGGAGAGCGCTCCAGCAGCGGCCACTGCCTCCAGCACTGCACGTGACGGTGCAACTATCACGTCGTGTCCATGCCATCGCTATGTGTGTGGAGAGCGCTCCAGCAGCGGCCACTGCCTCCAGCACCACGTGACGGCACAACTATCACGTGGTGTCCATGCCATCGTCGTGTGTGTGGAGAGCGCTCCAGCAGCGGCCACTGCCTCCAGCACTGCACGTGACGGTACAACTATCACGTCGTGTCCATGCCATCGCTATGTGTGTGGAGAGCGTTCCAGCAGCGGCCACTGCCTCCAGCACCACGTGACGGTGCAACTATCACGTCGTGTCCATGCCATCGCTATGTGTGTGGAGAGCGCTCCAGCAGCGGCCACTGCCTCCAGCACCACGTGACGGTGCAACTATCACGTCGTGTCCATGCCATCGCTATGTGTGTGGAGAGCGTTCCAGCAGCGGCCACTGCCTCCAGCACCACGTGACGGTGCAACTATCACGTCGTGTCCATGCCAGCAGCATTTTTCTTCTGGCCGCCGCAGAAATGAAAACACGCGGCAAGCGATGAGAGCGCGCCCGATGGGCGGATGCGCACAGTGCCGACATCCGCCATCCGCCAGGCTGAGGGGTGTGGGTGAGGTGGTGGTGAGGTGGTGGTGCGGTGGTGGTGGTGATGGGGGCGGCGGTTTATGACACGGTTTGTGGCGAGATATCGCATCGCCAGCGCCGCCGGCGGTCAGACCGCCGGTTTCGGTGTCGGCACGGACAGGCACCCACCCTGTCGGCACCCAACCTTGGCGCGTGTCGGCACGGTGACGGACAGGCACCCACCCTGTCGGCACCCCACCTTGGCGCGTGTCGGCACGGTGACGGACAGGCACCCACCCTGTCGGCACTCCACCTTGGCGCGTGTCGGCACGGTGACGGACAGGCACCCACCCTGTCGGCACCCCACCTTGGCGCGTGTCGGCACGGTGACGGACAGGCACCCACCCTGTCGGCACCCCACCTTGGCGCGTGTCGGCGGCTGTACCAGACGCCCGACCGATGTCCGGTAAGCTGCCGGTCAGGCGCTGCCGAGGTGGTGGCGTACACGTGCTGTATGGTCGCTGGTCGTCAGCGAGGTCGGTCACCCCGCCTCAGGTGTCACGTACTAGTGTGTTGACACCCGCCGTCATGGCACGTACTGAGTAATTGGAATTTGATCGTGCGTGTTGCCTTATTCTCGACCTACCCGTGTGGCATGTTCGCAGTCCGCCGCTCTCGGGCCTCACATAAGCCAACGGCCGTCCCATGCGACCAGGGACCAGGCCAAGGCGAGAGTGAAGCGTGCGGCCAATTTGCCGTTCGTGACGTGACAAGGAAAATACCGTGTAAAAGTATCGAATGGAAATCGGAAAAGGCAAACGAATAACGGAAAGGAGTTATTGAATGCATTCTGTTTTGCCGATAGCAACAACTGGAAGAATGACATAGCTTGTTCAGCACAAATCGAGCGACAACACTCACGTGGCGATTCACAATTTGCACTGCGGGTGCAACTCATGCGACATGTGGCCCGGCCCAGGCGCCACTGTTCGCTCAAAGCCAATATCCCCGCAACTGCCATCGTAGTCAGCGGCAGAGAACGTTCTCGTTCTCTTCTCCTGGCTACGACTGCAGTACCACGTTCGCAGTACTGCAGAAATGTCGAACCTGCGACACCTACTGCGACCTACTATTGCGACACCTACTGTTGCAGCTTCAGCACTAACGTTGCCCAAATTCGCATTGCTTAGGTTGTCTTGCAACAGTAACGTTCTCTTTCGGCATCGACACATTGGAATTCGCAACACAAAGTTGTTGGCGATCTTCCACCTGGGGTTCAGCTGTCCGTTTCAATTGCCCACATCCGATTGACACAAACAGCGGAACTTTGCATGCACATGTAGCACAAACATGCAATTCACCATGGAGTGCAGGACAAAGTAGAAATCGTGTTCGGCAGTAGGTCGCCAGCACACAATGATTATGCATCAAGTGATAATGTTCGGCGAGTGCACGTCGGGTCACCGTGGCCACCGACCTCCCGCTGACCCCCCGCCACTCTGCACAGGTAACGGAAACCGCCGAGTCCGGCCAGAATGAGACCGGCACCGGCAGCCGACGCCAGGTGGTGGGCACACAGGCCTGTGTGTTACCGCATGATAGGTACACACAGCTACATGGCATGATTGGCAGTCAAACAGAGCGGTATATGCCTGATGATAGCTAGACAGAGCGGCGTAATACCTTATGATAGCCAGACAGAGCGGTATATTGCCTGATGATAGCGAGACAGAGCGGTATATTACCTGATGATAGCTAGACAGAGCGGTATATTGCCTGATGATAGCCAGACAGAGCGGTATATTGCCTGATGATAGCGAGACAGAGCGGAGTAATACTTGATTAATATAATGATTAAAATAAGTAATAATAATAGTCAGAAGAGCGGCATAATACATGATGATAGCCAGACAGAGCAGAGTAATACCTGATGATAGCCAGACAGAGCTGCGTAATACCTGATGATAGCCAGACAGAGCAGAGTAATACCTGATGGTGGCCAGACAGAGCTGCGTAATACCTAATGCGGTTTAATACCTGACAGCGCCTGACAGGCCAGACAAAGCGGTTTAATACCTGACGATAGCCAGACAGAGCGGTGTAATATCTGATGATAGCCAGACAGAGCGGGTTAATACCTGATGATAGCCAGACAGCGGTTTAATACCTGATGATAGCCAGGCAGAGCGGCGTAATATCTTATGATAGCCAGACAGATATGCGTAATACAGCTCTGTCTGGCTACGACAGAGCTCAGAGACTTGTCCAGGGTATTTCAAAATACATGGAACCCATGCCACTGCTAATAACTCTACCAATGTTAATGTTCGTGTTCTATGTTTTCAAATTTTAAGAGAGGAGACAATAACAACCAATAATTATCAATCAAAATGCCTTGGCCATCGGAGAAAAAAATATTTTGCTTCACTACTTATTTGGAGACGAAATCATTCAAAACGGTGCAAGCAAGATTTCGCAGAAAGTTCAACTTCAACAACTATCCCCCCCCAAAAAAAAAAACAAATATATCGTTTGGTAAAAATGTAAGGCCCCTGGATCAGTAAACAACCTCAACGAGAAGGCAGGAACACCCAGTTCGGGCACGAAGCTGACTGCAAGATCTCCTGACAATGTGGATGAGGTGAGAGCTTCTATCGCAAGGAGCCCGAAAAAGTCCATCCGAAGACGTAGCCAAGAACTGGATCTTTCACGTGCGTCAGTGCAAATAATCCTGATCAAGGATTTTCATCTGTACCCATACAAAATCCAGATCAAGCATAAACTTACACCAGCTGACATGGCAAAACGTGTTGTGATGTACCGGTGGTTCGAGAACAAGATCGAAGGGATCCTGACTTTCTTGATGATCTTTGGTTCAGCGACGAAACACACTTCTTGCTCTGTGGGCATATCAATAGCAAGTACAGTGTGTTCTGGGGCACACAAGTCCCGGAAGAGGTGCTTCAGAGACCATTGCACGCTGTGAAGTGTACGGCCTGGGTGGCCATCTCAAAACATGGCATAATCTGACCGTTCTGGTTTGAAGACACGGACAAGGAGGCAGTCACTGTCACAAATGAGCGTTACATTGTGATGCTCAACAAGTTCTGGAGGGGATTTGGGACACCTCGTGGCGTGAATCGAGATGTGCTACGGTTCCAACAAGATGGGGCAACTCCACATACAGCCAACGTCACGATGGAATGGCTGGACCAGCGATTCCCTGGTCGGCTGATCAGCAGGCGCCGCGAACCCGAGTGGTCTGCGCATTCACCTGATCTGACCCCCCCCCCCCCATATTTTTACCTCTGGTTTTTTTTAAGGACCATGTGTATAGGAATCGTCCTCAATCCATTGCTGAACTGAAAGTGGCCATCACTCAGAATATTCGTGTCATCAGGAAGGAAGAGTGTGTCAAGGTGATTGACAACTTCGCTCGTCGGCTTCAAATGTGTCTGAGGCGCGATGACGGTCATTTGGAACGTGTGCTCTAATAAATATATCCTTTGAGCTAGAGACTTCAAATCTTCAGTTATTTAATTGTTATCATATCAGCTCCCAGGAAATATAATATTTTTGGGAGTTTCTTACCTGAATAATAAATTATTATCATGTTAATGGGTTCCATCTATTTTGAGACACCCTGTACCTGATAGCCAGACATAGTGGCGAGGCCCAACGCGATTGCCACAGATCTGCGACGAACTGCACACTGGGAAATGCTGTCCCATTATACATGCATTGCGAGCGTAATTCCCGGATGTTACCTTAGAATTTGATACCGGCTTCGCTACCTACGTACGGCTACCAGAAGACATTTAGCCTGATGAATTTCCGATCGTAGACAACGGTGTGTAGCAATCAGGAGCGATATAATATATTCCGTCGCATCAATACAGTGGCGTACCCAGGGGCGCACAGGAACACGTGCTCATCTTCCTCCCCTACTTATGAATGGCTTCGTGTATGATAGACTTGGACTCCTGATGATTGGACGGAAATCAGTAAGTTGTACTAAACTTATCGGAGAGTTTGTTTCGAATGCAGTGAGTGTATGATGTGTCCGCAGGTTTGCTCTGTAGGCACGTGGGTGGAGCACACGATCTGCGACCTGGCTAGACCGGTGGGAGCGCCGTTGTCGCGATGCCATAAGGGTGTTGAAATGCACGGCGCGAGGCAAGCACTGTCCTGTATTCATCTTCTCGTGTACGATGGTCAGCGATTATTCCGAAATGAGCATTCCTAATCCTAATCATTCAAACAATCATTCCTAGACCCTGATCAATCGCACGTCCCTTAACCTGCCCAGTCTGGCGCAAAGTCTGAATGATGCCTCCCCTAACAAAATCCTGCATATGTGACCCCTTGACTATATTTTGCATACGCCCCTGCAGCAATATGTTCTATCGCTTGTTATAGCGCAATTACGAAGCATTCAGCTAGTCGTTCTACAGCCGGTTGGCTATTTCGCAAGATTGACTTTGCCGGAACGCACTGCATGTTTATGTCTATCAATGTGTTCGTGATGAACGAAATAATAGCGTGACCAAGTCACGTGTGTGCTTCTTTAGTAATGTAGGGGGAGCGCTATTTTATGAAGCTGATCTATAATTGCGCGGAATGATTATTGGCCAGTTGAACCGGCCCTCAAAATTCCATTTCACCTGGTCTCAGTTACACAGGTACGGCATTTTGGGACATTTCCGGACAACTTCCCCTAAAAATCCATAACGCATTACCACAGTTTTGCGTAACACCACTTCCTACAGGAATTAATGCAATTATATCTTAGTATTAACGGCTAGATGTATGATTAGCAGTGTCGAGTGAACATCCATAGCGCTTCAGCATTCAGCAGGGTCCCGTTCGAGCACTGCTAAACGTACGCAGAACGACAACCGTAATGGAGCAGACGATGGCTATTTCCATCGATTGCTATTGATGTTGTTTTATTCTTTTCTAGCAATGTTTTATGCTGAATAATTATATAATCAGAGTTCGAACAAAACAAGGTGTGCTTGTTGGCTAGATATTGAGCCGACACAACATGCGGCTTCTCCAGCTCCGAGGCATCCAATTGGAGATGCTCTTATCAAGCTGTACTTGCACTAAGTAATAACATCAAAATCAGCTCGAAGCTATATGGGAAAGGCTCTCTCCACCGGTATCATACGCGGGTCACACGCGGCGCTCCTTCGACCAGCATCAGCCAGTTCCGAGCCACGTAGGCTGTCTCGGCCAGTATCACAGCCGTCTGCGGGTCACATAGACCTTTGCCAGTCTGTACTTCCTGTTTCCCCTCCCTTCAGGCAGGGCTGGAAATTTCTCAAGAAGCCAGGGGGTGTGTGTCATTATTTCCAAGATATTTTCAGATTGAACAGGGAACATGACAAATTAACATTAGTAGGAAACCAAACCAGGCGATCCAGATCCAGACCCCCCCCCCCCCCCCAACCCACCCGGGATCTTCAGCCATGCCTTCAGGTCAGTGTCCCTGATGAAGGCAATACAGTCAAAACGCCGGGGAATGTCTTTTAATATTTGATAACAGTACTAATTTCGCTCAATTGATATGTAACTTACCGTTCATTATCATACTATTTTTTACCAATCTGTCTCTCCGACAATTTAATCTACGTAAAGCTGTGCTGACAAGAAAACAAGAAGAAGAATATAAAACAAGAAGAAATGACAGTGAGCGTCATGAGCGTAGAAATCGGAGGTCAGAGGGTGCCATATCACCTGCCCCCCTCACGCGCCCATCAAATTTTGGAAGAGACTAACATTAACTTTATGAGCGTTGCATGGAAAACGATGAAGTTGAAAAGTACTTCCCCCCCACACACACACGCACGCACGCACGCACGCACGCACGCACGCACGCACGCACGCACGCACACACACACACACACACACACACACACACACACACAGACAGACGCAGACACAGACACAGACACAGACACAGACACAGACACAGACACAGACACAGACACAGACACAGACGACACCGACACCGACGCACCGACACCGACACAGACACCGACACCGACACCGACACCGACACAGACACCGACACAGACACCGACACCGACACCGACACCGACACCGACACCGACACCGACACCGACACCGACACAGACACAGACACAGACACAGACACAGACACAGACACAGACACAGACACAGACACAGACACAGACACAGACACAGACACAGACACAGACACAGACACAGACACAGACACAGACACAGACACAGACACAGACACAGACACAGACACAGACACAGACACAGACACAGACACAGACACAGACACAGACACAGACACAGACACAGACACAGACACCGACACAGACACAGACACCGACACAGACACCGACACAGACACAGACACAGACACAGACACAGACACACACACACACACACACACACACACACACACACACACACACACACACACACACACACACACACACACACACACACACACACACACACACACACACACACACACACACACACACACACACACACACACACACACACACACACACACACACACACACACATTTTGGGAGATTGTTGTGCCCTTGGCGAGTGGGAAATCGCGACTGACGGGCCCGATGGACTCGATTGCGCTTCTATGAACATTCCTATGAGCGCTCCTATCCTATTGCGCTGCACCTTTTGCTGGATTCCTATGAGCGCTCCTATCCTATTGCAGCACTGCACCTTTTTCTGGCGTTGTGATGTTAATATCCTCCAACCTCTATTACGATCATGGGCGCATGCTTTGGAAGCATGCAACTTCAGACAAGCAGATAAAAATATTTAGATCTGCGCCTGGTAAGAAATGTCTGTACAGCAATCATCGCTTGCCTAATAAGTAGACTAACGGAAGTAGATAGGACTGTGGAAACAGATTATTCAATCTGCACATCAGACCCACTATGTCCGTGGGCAGGAGCGTAGAAACAGTCTGTTGCTGCCTTGCAGGCAGCAGTGAAAGTGTGCATGGTCCGTCGTGCGGTTCCATCTTCCATCTACGGCTGTGCAGTGTGCATCCAGAGCACATCGTGCTCACGGCTTGGAAGCGGTACTTGAATACAATACGATCGCGCGAATTACTTTTTGCGACGGGGGCTTTTGGGTGACCTCAGTTCTCATCCTCAGATATCCTCCACTTTTCCTTTGCAATTCGAAGTGTGCGGGTGTAGCTAAGACGAAAACAGCAGGATTGTTCATATTCACAGATGTGAACCAGCATGTCATGCACTTACGCATTGAGGTTCCAAGGTAGATAATGTCACTTCGCCTTAAATAGAAACGAAGTCATTTCTGCCCAGTTTTGCACAAGACCATATCGAGGCGAATAGATGCGGCGTGTGATTTACATCATAAGTTTGTGTACACATCAAATTGTCCATAATATAATTCTGCCCTTCCACACAATCAAGGCAGGGAAAACGACACCTTCGAGCACATACACAAATACAGTGGCGCAGCCAGGAGTTTCGTAAGGAGGGGTCGATGAAAAAAGTGATGAAACAGAGAACGTTGTCGGCGCGCGAAGCTCGCTGAAAGTTTACGATTTTGCGTGGTGGAAAAAACCCTCAAAATATAGCGTTTAATCTAGTGTACTTTGGGTGCTAAAGGTTGGGC
Source organism: Ashinkailepas kermadecensis (assembly GCA_034440615.1). Lineage (NCBI taxonomy): Eukaryota > Metazoa > Arthropoda > Thecostraca > Neolepadidae > Ashinkailepas > Ashinkailepas kermadecensis. The sequence continues at coordinate 52,702 of JAOTOM010004022.1, read as the reverse complement.
TGGGCCTCCGCACAAATAGGATGTTACGCCATGGCAGGCCACCGTAAAGCGCGGGACGCCACATTAGGTTCTTTGAAAAGTAAGTGTAGAGATGCGATGGTTGAAAACCTGCAACACTTAAGAAAATAAGCACTCGATTTAAATTCCTGGTAAACAAATGAATCGAAAAGAACAACCACAAAAGTACAGGAAATAGAAGTAGATGAAACCGCGTTTTAGAAGCTCCAAAATGTCCTTTCTGCTCTCCGATGGTCTGCGAGCCTGGATCAAAGAAGTCCAAATGCTGCTGTCATCCGCATTCACACCAGAAAACAAGGGGTGGAATGAAGGGATACATGACGCAACGAGGCTCGCGATTTCCATTGGAGACTCGTAAACTACTGGAAATTCACGAGCGAAGCATCTCAAATTGGTCGACACACCACATTTTCAGGTGATGAATTTAAAAGCCCGTGTTTAATGGAAATGGGCAAAAAACAATATACACCTCGAAATTATCGTAGAATGGCCTTTAACTGCATTAGTTTTTAATCTTAGGATGAGAGCATGAATTCATAACAACAATGCCCGACGCTTTGGTATTATACCTTCTCCAAGCGCAAAAAACTGAACAATTTATGCAGTCAGGATGGGAAGAATGTACATTACAAGACAATATTATCTTATTTTATATAAGGAAATTGCACTTCCATAAACAGAAAAGCTTCCGTAAACCTACGCTCAAGCGAATGATTGACATCTCGGGCAAACGTTAAAATAAGTAATCGACTCGCCCAATGCTTGTGAAGCTTTGCGGCCTGTGAGAAAATGAAAGAGGATATGCACCTCTCACAAAGCATTGGGGTAACAAAACTCAGCATTTGCAATAATGCGGGGATTCTATTCAACAAGGATAATACGTGGGGGAATACGCCGAATGCTTTTTTAATCGCTGATGTTTTCACGTTACTTACTGAACTGTGGGCCCATCTCGGTTCGGAACAATCACCCCATACAATTATGGGTGCAAATATTGGCAAGCAATGAGCAGAGGGTCGCCGGGATGATCTCAAAGTTCGAGATTTAAAAGTCATTTTGAACTTTTCATACAACGCCCGTTGGGTTAATGTCACAGTACATCCATATTTATGGAGAGGGCGCTACTCTCACCTCTCTCCTACTCCAAGAACATGAATACGCATGAACCTATTGCAAACTACAGCGTCAAATTCCTCCTGCCTTCTACTGTTTGACGTCACAAACGTGGGTGCAGCAGCCAGCAGGACGGGCAGAGTGGTTATACAACAAACTTTAGCCCGGGAAGTGCTACAGGTAAACTGGGCAGGGAGATGGCACTGGGTGCTCTTGTTATACGGCACATTTTTCAGGTCGACTCTGTGCAAAAATAATTTGAGTTTAGGACATTCTTCTCTCTTCTTGTCATCTATGAGCAGAGGTCAAGAACTTGCGCACTCACGAACTATGGTGCGCTGCACGATTGAGATATGGGGTATATATGAGACATATAGCCTAGGTAGCGATTTTCCATATTCATTGATACAAATCACTATGTTAGTGGGCGCCAGCATGGCTATATATTGCTGTATGCCCTTGGTAGCACATAGCAATGCGTTCACACCAGTAGTATTACAAATTATTCCAGAGTACGCAACCAATGACGTCAGTTGCCAAGTGTACCGAATCCTGACAACTCACACCTCTTTGCCGATCTTTGAAGCCAATCATCGCCTTTGAACTAGACCAGACACATGGTGCGCCAACGGCCTTTTCGGGTTTGCGCGAGATATAATGTGCACGTTATAACATGCACATTATACTAGAAATAAGGAAATACAATTAATTGTTTGTGATATATTCTCAATTTGTATTGCTTTAGTTCCCGGATCTGCCCAGTTATCTGTGAACGTCTGCAATCAATGCTCAACTTTTAATTGTATGTGACACAAAGCATTATAGTGTTGGGTACAACGCTGTAACCATTGTGCTCACCTGCTACCTAGAGACTGCTATCTGAGAAGCCGTGTGGCCCGCACGCTTGAGTTCCTGTAGAAGTTCCAGCGCGTTGATTGAGATTTAGAGAGATGGCGACTTGTGCGTGATTGTAGACGACAGACTACAGATCGAAGCAGTCCAAATACAAAAGGTGGGCAGAGGCTGGCCGTGAAGCTGGGCGGTGACAAACAGTGGGACTGACAAAGGATGAAGAAGACTCACGGTGGTAAAAAGTGACGCGCAGCAAGCTCAGGTGCTCGGGATATCGGGGCAAGTTTAATGACGCCAACCTCAACCGCCACTCATTTAAGTTCGCCCCGACCTCGATCCAGCGACTGACAAGAGGATCGTTGGGTGTGGGCTCGCTCCCGGCGACAAGTTTGCATCCCTGTGTCAGGGGTCCACGGTATCATTAACCATGAGCATGGTCTTTGGGTAACACATTGTCTGCGCAAGACGTTTTGTCACAACATTATTGATGCTTTATATTTCACACTGAGCACATCCTGGCTGATGATATATTTCTTCGCCTCCACTGTGTTTCACGTGATTATTGGTGTGAACGGCACAGAAAATACTATGAATTATGTTCCATTAACCAAATGTCGAAAGTTTTCATCGTACTGCTGGTAACAGCGAGAGTAAACTGCTACATTTTCAGTCCCCATCGGTGTTTTGCGCTGATCATACCCAGGTAGCAAAACGTAGCATCGATATCTCCTGCGTAGCAGACTTGAAGCTTTCTTGACCTTTGGCTATGCGTGGTACAACAAATAGCCACAGATATCTTGCCCAATCAGCCAAGTTCCGGCCCCCTTGTGAAGCCGAGCTGTGATATGACAAGAGGTCGCGCCTGTTCAATAAAGATAACATGTGACGCGCATCGCAATCGCAGGAATGTCCGACAGGTTTAAGCACGTGCGGCGGAATATTTCAGCCGCGGAGGGAATGCCGCGGGTTGGTGGTGGGTGACCATACCAAGCCGTTTCGGCGCGTGCGGTGTCCACAATGTGACGTAATGTGGACGTCACGTCAATGTGGACGGTGTGTGCTGAACGAGACGCAACACTACGTTAGAATGTTGATAGGTTCCTATGCTTGCAAGATCAGATTAGCTGAAGAATTCACACGGATGAACCAATGGTGTAGGTTGGTAAACCTCCAGGCGATTTGCGTGCCTACCGCCCACCATCTTTGGCGCAGTATTCCGCGAAGGGGCATTTTGCAAAACGACCGCGAAGGGGTGTCGTTTTGCAAAATGGACTATGATTTACAATTGGAAAATGGGAACATAAAATGCTTTGCGCGCATGTTACTACTTATTTCATTCACTTCCTGTCACAGTGGATTACTGGAAAGCATGATTAATTGCTGACGGCACTATGTTCATTATCTTCCTGGGCTACTAAGAATATGAAACATTTGTATTTTTAAAATGCCAAGTGTACCATCAAAATACGCCCGTTCAACTGTTGAATGTATGCAACTGTTCGAAGTTGACGGGCAGCTACTCGTCAACTAGACGAGATTCCTCAGCCCTGGCGGAGGGTGACTGCGATGCTGCCGCTCAGCCGGCTCACTCACCAGTTTCGTCCAGCACCGACGCGCTGCCCAGCGGCGCGAGCAGCAGCAGCAGCAGCAGAAGGGTGCACACGCGGCACGCCATGCTCGCGCCCACCGCCAACTCGCCACCGCACACTGCAGTTGGCTGTGGTCCGCGCTGTTCGCGCCGTCACCCGCCAGTCACATCCGCCCACCGCCAACTCGCCACCGCACACTGCAGTTGGCTGTGGTCCGCGCTGTTCGCGCCGTCACCCGCCAGTCACATCCGCTCGCCGCGCCGAATCGCTCAGACTCAGGACGACGGCAGCCTACACGGTGCGCTCGGCCAATGTACTCGGCGCCGCGTGCGGGCCGCTCTGTCGGTGGCGGCGGCGGCGGCGGCGGCGCGTCGATCGCACTGAGCGGCAGTCGGGCGCCGACGAGCGCTCCAGTTCTCACTGCACGTGGCCGCCGGCTCACCTGGTCGGCAGGCACGGTGCAGCACGGGTACGGACGCGCCGCGTCAGTGGTGACGACCGGACGCGCCGGCACGCTCTGTCGGCACCCGTGCAACGACGCGACGGCGGACGGGCGGCGACACGGCGGCGAGCGTCGGCACCGCGCCGGCCGCGATCAGCAGGAGGGTCCTGGTCGGCAGCAGACGGCTCACTGCCGCCGGCCCGCTGGACACAAAGACGCCGCGACAGCCGCCGTTCCCACGCGCCAGGGTCGCGCGGCGCCGCCCGCGCTGGAACGTCGGCGCCGATGCTGCCACCTGGTGCGCCGGCCAGGAAGCTAACATTTTGAGGAAGCCGGTGTTGTTTTGAGTTGTTCGGTCGTTCAGACAAAGCTTTGTATCCTTTTGGTTGGCCGGCCGAGTCCCCTTAAAACTAGCGTGCCCCTTCCCAATAAATGCAGCTTTTAGCATGGGACCTAATGGAGTTTCCCTCGTCCAAATCGCACTAAGACCCAAAAACGTCGCGCCACTGCCCTTGGAAATCACATTAGGGGCATACAAAGTCCTCCCGGAGCTCCACAAGTCGCAGCTGGCTTCCCAAAGATCAATTCCTACCCGGAATGTTACTCTACGGCCACACAAATTGCGTTGGACCCCAAAAACGCATCTGGCCGCGGAAAATAAGCGCTTTGGAGCACCGAAAAAAAAATGCACCGGGAGACCGAATAATCGTACCGGGGCCCAAAAGCATCGCACAAGAGGCTTACAAAAAATACAAGTCGACCGCCAAAAAATTACAAAAGGACTCCATCGAGTCGACACGAGCAACGGAAAATTCAGAACATGCCCCAAAAGAAGGTTCTCCAAAGGGCCATCCTACTCTTAAGGGTGCCATCGGCTGAAAAAAAAACTTGTTGAGCAGCCGCAGTGGCATGCCAATGGCAAATCCCCGCCCCGTACATCCTGAAGAAGTGGGCTTTCAAGAACCCAAGAATTGCGTCGGGGTCCCCATAAATGATCCTGGGGCCCCATAAATTTGCGTCGGGGCCCCCAGAATTAGGGGTTATAAATAAATGCAATGGGCAACAAAAAACTTTCACCGTACCTGAAAGTTTGCGCCGGGGGACGCCAAATTCGCACTAGGGCCCAAATAAGTACAACACGCTCCTCGAACTAGCGCCAAGCCCCCCAAATATCGCGCTTTGGACCCA
>JAOTOM010004022.1:0-42500 GCA_034440615.1 Ashinkailepas kermadecensis | reverse complement strand
AATTTTGATCTACCTTCTTGTAAAGGTAACTTGGGTTTGTTATTTGTCATACAAACCGACGCAATTTATTCAGTGCAAATGCCTGTTCCAAAAAAAGTGCATGGTCGTTTCAGTTCCCTATTATTTTTCACAATCACATCCCATTTCTGTGTTGTGTTTCTGGCACTAGAATTGACTCATGCATGATACTGATTGTGAATACCAAGCTCAGCATTAATACTTTTTTTTGTAGTTATTGTTATCCGTTTTTGGTAAATAACTTAAGTACACCTCATTCTTTACTCACTGGCAGCTGATAAGTTGACAATTGTAATGCTAAGCATTAATAATTATACTGTGTTTTTACTCCCTACCTTGTGTCATGGCATACTATTTACAAAGATACATGCTTTATATCATTTGTTCATAACTTGCATTTGAGTCGCAAGACTCAAATGACTCATTGTGATTAAAATGATTGACTCGTGATTCAACTCATTTAAAAAAAGAAACATGTGATTCAACTCGCGACTCAAGATATGTTTTTGGGAAAAGAATCGATTCAACTCACGACTCATCCAAGAACGATTGATTTATGAGTCGATTCTCTATTCAACTCGAGTCGAGCACAAGTCTGCCCACCACCGTCATCCCGTGGCGCGACAAACACCACCCACCAGTCGGACGGCACAGGGTCTGGTGACGCGCAGAGCACCAGATCAGACAGTACAGCTATCGTGAAAATGCGACTGCATGCCTGTGAAGGCCTGGCTGCAGTTCTTATGCAGGTGGTTGCAAGCATATTTTCAATCAAGTTGAGATGCTGATTATAATGCGAATGTACATGCTTTTTATATTCAGCAATCAGACTCGGGTTGCAAACCTTCTCAAAGGATTGCAACGGATTGCTATTGAGCGTGCCCTTAGTTCTTCACTATTGTCTCCCTTAGGCAATAAGTGATGCAAGTTATTGGCGGTCGAGACGTCGAGGAACCGCAACTAGTTCGATCGATCCCGTGTACATAACTTCCCCATTGAGACGCTTTCAGATATCTTACTTTTTAGGAGTTTTACTCTGTCAAATAAGATTTGAGGAGATTAATAATCAGATGATGCAAGCTACTCCAATTCCGTGGTAGCTTCATGTATCAATGAACGATATTTACATGGGGTTTAGGGCGAGGATCGAGACAGAGGGTCGTGGGTCTCCACCTATTTCACGAATATTATTTGTCCTACCATGCTAAAAATGCGCGAACAGCACTAAAACAACAAAATAAAAAGACGAATAAGACGTTTTCAAGATACAAGCCCTTGTACTTGACATCCTATGTTAGCCTTTGCGGAAATACATGGATTTAAAATTCGGTGGGAAATTTCGAAACCGAAAAGAGCAGATCTGGCTCTGGGTGAGTCAAATAAAATTTGAAATGCCATATTTCGCCGTGAAACACTGTTGAAACCTACCCGCGAGTGAATTACCTCCACGCACCTTCATCCTTGAACAAAAAAAACGAAGAACATTCCATGAAGCATAGTGTGATAAAAAGGAGTAAAAAGGATAATTCCAAGAGCATACCGGACTGTAAGTGAAGAGCGTGGAACGCCAGAACAAAGCCGTTATTACGGCTTGAGAAGAATGTCGGGTGGGCTGGGCCGGGCTGGTCCGCTCAGATGAACTGTACCATACGCTGGGGAGTAGACGTGCCGGCGAATTGCCCTCGCTTACAATTGGGAACACAATCGCTGTTCGGCCCGCAAGATGCGGTAGGTACAACACAAAGGAATGTCTCCCAGCGGCAAAGGATCGGGGACGGGAAGGAATGTGGAAATGTTCGGTCCATTGTGTCTACCTGATACTAATGGACACAATTTTGGACTTTTGTATAGTTTGGGAGACACCTATCGATCAACCCACATTCTGGTGACGTCAATAACCACACATGTCTTCGGAAACCGATCGCGATACCATTGGGTGTACCACGTTAGATTTGAAGCACATGATCGCAGTTCTTGTATTCAATGGTAAGAAAAATTGGCACATGAGCAGTTCATGTTCGCGACACTTTAGTACTGTCACGTTCATCGATAGTGGGCTAATAACCAGCTGAGTTGACATCATTGCCGGTTAGAAATCGCGGAGAATTTAATCTTCGCAGCCTGGGCTATCTACCATCATCTGTGGCCATCTGGAGAATCTGGGCACTAAAATCCACTCACCTCATGATAGCAGGATGCAGTCGACGCATCAAGTGACAACAAAACAATAACAAAGGAACTCGGTAGCCGTGTTATCGCATGGTGTTCAAAGTAACATCCAGCACGTCTCCAACCACGCTCTGCAAGCACTGCTGCTCATCAACTACACTGGATGAAAGAAAATGCCAAAACTGGAATACACGCCCCATGTCTAATGATGTGCCGGAAACACAAACGGACCACAACTTCACAAATGACCTAACGTGCGAACTCTTGCGAGGCTGTGCTAAATGTCTGTGTTCGATCTGTTCGAATCGTGCTGCAGTGCAGTGGTATAAGCCTCTCCAGAGGGCGGCGGTACCTCGCTTGGCCGGGGAGGAAAACACTCATTTGAAACGCATTATCAACCAGGCAACGCTGTAGGGCTAACGCTACAATTCGCCTTCTAAGGGGATGGATCGCTCTGCCCCGTGGTTATCCGACCACCGTCCCTGGCCTCAACAAAGCCGTGATCCTCCGTCCCTAGCCTCAACAAAGCCGTGATCCTCCGTCCCTGGCCTCAACAAAGCCGTGATTATCCGTCCCTGGCCTCAACAAAGCCATGATCCTCCGCCCCTAGCCTCAACAAAGCCGTGACCCTCCGACCCTGGCCTCAACAAAGCCGTGATTATCCGTACCTGGCCTCTACAAAGCCGTGATCCTCCGACCCTAGCCTCAACAAAGCCGTGATCCTCCGACCCTGGCCTCAACAAAGCCGTGATCCTCCGTCCCTGGCCTCAACAAAGCCGTGATCCACCGTCCCTGTCCTCAACAAGGCCGTGATCCACCGACCCTATCCTCAACAAGGCCGTGATCCTCCGTCCCTGGCCTCAACAAAGCCGTGATCCTCCGACCCTAGCCTCTACAAAGCCGTGATCCTCCGACCCTAGCCTCAACAAAGCCGTGATCTTCCGACCCTAGCCTCAACAAATCCGTGATCAATCGCCGCTGGCCTCAACAAAGCCGTGATCCTCCGACCCTGGCTTCAACAAAGCCGTGATTCTCCGACCCTAGCCTCTACAAAGCCGTGATCCTCCGACCCTAGCCTCTACAAAGCCGTGATCCTCCGACCCTAGCCTCAACAAAGCCGTGATCCTCCGACCCTAGCCTCTACAAAGCCGTGACCCACTACCGCTGGCCTATCCAAAGCCGTGATCCACCGCCGCTGGCCTATCCAAAGCCGTGATCCACCGCCGATGGCCTATCCAAAGCCGTGATCCACCGCCGCTGGCCTATCCAAGGCTCTGCATTGCGTGGCCGCAGTCGTTTTTCGGCAGTTGAAGGAAGATGCCTTCGGCTTTCGGCCTCACTAGTAGTGCATATTGTTTGGATAATTCCTGCACAACATTCCTGGACACAATTCCTGGGAAGGGTGTTAGACTGTGCAAAATATTTATTTCGTAACATTGACGTCACCATGTATTTTAGGTGGGGGGGGGGAAAGAGTCCTCTTGGGTCGACTTCTTTTCATGCAACGCCATAAACAAAGTGATCAATTTCAAAACATTGCGGGTGAAGCGTTGCCTCGTCCCCCACGGTGGCCACGCAGTACCCATAGCTATTCAGATTCCTCGGAACTTTGGTTGGTTATTGGCTTTAAGACACATCGACCATTGAGTCATGTAGCGTCGCCAATCTCTCACGCCGATTGGCCGCGGACGAAGAGTAGCGACAGGTGAAACTCGAACCCACAATCTTCCGATTGTGAGACGGGCAACTTACCCCTAGACTACTCGTCCCCCCTCGGAATTTTGAGATGCCGCATGAACTACAGGTGTCAACGCATTCAGCATACCTATACCACATCAGTCCAATGCTACACCGTTCGAAAATTTGACGTTCGGCAACCGTTGTTAAAAGGTCTACTATAAGGTGGAGCGAAATCAAACAGAAATTATCCGAACGTGCCCTTCACCGACGCTGGCAGACCGTTCTAACGAGACGTTCACATGCTTGAAGTAACTACGTCTCCGGCTGACCTGGCCGAGGTTTTCCGAAGGGAGGGCTGAGCGGTGTCGACAGTCGGGTGGCTGAGGGTGGCTGCCTCACAAGGCGCCAGGCACTGTCGGAAGCCCCGGGTAGGATGGCAGATTGTCCAGCGGCGGGCCGGGCAGGACGGATAGCGTGGCGGGAGTTGTGGGCGCCTCCTGAGACAGAGCGTGCAGCGTCATAAGCAACAATATTTAACAATTCATGGCCACCCAAGCGTTGCTTAAACAACCGAATCTACAGACTGATCCCCGTGTTTTACATGAACTAACCTTTGAGCTAAAAAAAACGACAGGCACTAACAGGGCCATTTATGAAGTTGATTTCCTCCATCACCTGCCGCAATTTGCAGACCAGCATGCTGTGCAATTACATTACAAATTATGAGCGTCATACTTGCTTTAATAAATCAATGCCTGCGGGCCAGTGAATACCAATGTTCGACACACCAATCATGTATCCTCTACAACTACTAGCTACCATATTGCTTCGAACAAATTGCTTTATGCGATATATTGCACATTGAGCAACTGCTTTTTGAGTTTGTGAAGACATCAAATGGTTTGTGGATGCAAAACTCATACTTGTGAGAGTATGAACATAATTAAGCCTAGTACCCACTTCATTGATTTTTGTTTCAAGCCTGTGAAAATCGGTATTCAATCCATCGCTTTTCCTCGAATGTTTTCCCAACCGTTGTGGTTTTAATCAACAAAAATTCCCGTCTACTAAGCATTCCTAGCATAAAAGCAGCATGTGAAAATGGAACACGTCTGCACCAGACAGGAGTGAAGCTGATCCCAGTCTGTTCGGTGAACTGAAGTCAAACGTGGGTACGGTTTCTATCATCGAAGCATGAGGTTTCAAGCGCGATTTAAGCTGTTGTAATCCACCAAAGGCACCTACAAACCTATTCATTAGCTGATAAATTATTGTGAACGCCCAGCATTTGTAGCAGGGCGCTCACTGCCAATGCCGGTACAGACACGAAACCGCACACATATCAGCCGACCAGCACGTCTCCCGACGTCCAAGTGGGACCATTCGCACTCGAGGTGGACGCAGCGCCAGCCGATACACCAATGCGAGTGCACCTGACATGGCTAGAAGCTGATGTCGCGGCCGCGCTTCCGGTCATGGCCATCTGACACTACCATCAGCCGAAGTTAGTTAGTTATTTGGGCTTTAGGGCGCTTCGACCAGTTTTGATCATTCGCGCCATCAGCCGAAGTTCAGATCCACTAAAACACGAAACAAAGTCCCAACGAAGAGGAATCAAACCAACGACATCAGCACGGTCGATCCACTGTATTAATGTCTCACGTGTCTTTAAATGGATCGGATGTGCCAGAGCTGATGAATACACTACACAATGAAAGGCACAAGCCCGGTACCCCACGTGCACGCCAGACCAACCACACCGACACCGATGCCGCACAACACGGGTCCAGCCTTAGCGTCGCCGTCTGCAAACATAACCTACCTAATCGTACCGACGCAATACACCGAACACACTCCCACACGATCTCGCCCGTCATGTAGTCAGGGATGAGAGGAAACATTGCCGTTTGTCATAATTTACGCGTACATACACGCCAGGTGTCACGTGTTGACACCGACCATCGCTCTACGCGAGACCACACGAGTCTGTTGTCAGGGATGAGAGGAAACATTGCCGTTTGTCATAATTTACGCGTACATACACGCCAGGTGTCACGTGTTGACACCGACCATCGCTCTACGCGAGACCACACGAGTCTGTTGTCAGGGTGAGAGGAAACATCGTTTGTCATAATTTACGCGTACATACACGCCAGGTGCCACGTGTTGACACCGACCATCGCTCTACGCGAGACCACACGAGTCTGTTGTCAGGGATGAGATTTTTTTAATTTACGCGTACATACACCGGGCTGGCCCCCCCCTCTCCGGGGGACCACACGAGTCTGTTGTAGGATGAAAAATTGCCGTTTTATAATTTACGCGTACATACACGCCAGGTGTCACGTGTTGACACTGACCATCGCTCTACGAGTCTGTTGTCAGGGATGAGAGGAAACATTGCCGTTTGTCATAATTTACGCGTACATACACGCCAGGTGTCACGTGTTGACACCGACCATCGCTCTACGCGAACCACAGAGTCTGTTGTCAGGGTGAGAGAAACATTGCCGTTTGTCATAATTTACGCGTACATATGCCAGGTGCCACGTGTTGACACCGACCATCGCTCTACGCAACACACGAGTCTGTTGTCAGGGATGAGAGGATTGCCGTTTGTCATAATTTACGCGTACATACACGCCAGGTGTCACGTGTTGACACCGACCATCGCTCTACGCGAGACCACACGAGTCTGTTGTCAGGGATGAGAGGAAACATTGCCGTTTGTCATAATTTACGCGTACATACACGCCAGGTGCCACGTGTTGACACCGACCATCGCTCTACGCGAGACCACACGAGTCTGTTGTCAGGGATGAGAGGAAACATTGCCGTTTGTCATAATTTACGCGTACATACACGCCAGGTGTCACGTGTTGACACTGACCATCGCTCTACGAGTCTGTTGTCAGGGATGAGAGGAAACATTGCCGTTTGTCATAATTTACGCGTACATACACGCCAGGTGTCACGTGTTGACACCGACCATCGCTCTACGCGAGACCACACGAGTCTGTTGTCAGGGATGAGAGGAAACATTGCCGTTTGTCATAATTTACGCGTACATACACGCCAGGTGTCACGTGTTGACACCGACCATCGCTCTACGCGAGACCACACGAGTCTGCGGAACCTGGCGCCCAGCACCACTCGGTCCTCGCCCGCACACAGTTGGGGAGCACACAACATGGATCCTGCAGTTGGGCGCCGTCCGCATCACGTCAGCTGACACTGACAACGTGGATCCATCCAGCAAACGGATCCACGCCGCCGCTGAGCATTGCCGTGACGGCGGAGGATCTCTGGGTACGACCATCTTCATTGGAAACTTCTGACACATAAAATATTTGTGAAGTTCGGAACAGCTGTTCAGCCGCTCTGCCACGTGAGTCACATTTCGAGCGGCCAAACTGAGTAATGTTGCACAATGAAGCATGTTCATGTTGTCATGGTAACCCTGATCATGTCATGGTAACACTGATGGCCTTTAGAGGTAGCAAAGAGCAACCTTCTTCTGTTCCAGTTGTACGCATCAAAGCGCCATGTGGTGTTTTACATAGCAATTACCTTGTAGGGAAATGGTTCAGTTCATTGCTTAATGACACACTGCCGCCAACAGTTCCTCAGTTTGCGTCACCTGGAGGTGCGTGCAGTGATCCCTCCTCGTCTCCCTCCCCATCCCATTCTCAGCAGAAAAGAAACGGCAAAATACAAGTGCTTATGCAGCACACGTGTAGGAAAGCCAAATTAATATACCACCAAGCCATACGCGTCAATCAAACCATCACATTCAGGCGCTGCATCACAATCAACACCGTTTACCATTCAGTACCCACAATAAGCATAATGTCTAAATTGTATAAGCAGCCACAACATATATTTATATCATCTCCAACGTATAGTTATGGCTAAAAACAACTCAACTTGTTTGTTGTTCACGAAATACGCAACACATATGCCGTCTAGAATAGGAATGATTATTTTACACGCGAACTAACTGGACAGCATGGAGAATGGGCTCAAACGTTAATACTCGGACCTACCTCAAACTGCTCTCGAATCCACTGCACGAAACACATGCAACATACAAGACTACACAAGGACGCCGTTCACACTTTGTTGAAAAGTACATACGACACTATTCAGTTATCAACAGTTTCTGCAGAGGCTATATGTCGCCCAGAAAATAACTTCCGCATGACTACCTGGTAAGCGCATAGACAGCGCTAAACGCAATAACACGCGACCATCCAAACCTCCCTGCCGATTGTTGACGCGCTCCGATTGGTCAAATGTTTTCACAACAACATTCCAGCTGGCCAACAGTCAAACTGGCCACCAGTCATGTTAAGGGAACTGACTGTCACGATGGATATTCCACGGCACCAGAGAACTTGGTCGCCCTTTAACGATTGCATGCCTGGAACTCTATTGGAAATTGCGCATTCCTGTACGATTTTGTCACGTTGAATAGCACCGACCATTCGGAGTGACCGGTCAATGACAAATTGTACAGGGACGGCGAAACCGCTTGACACGGACAGCCCACCCTCCAGCCCAAGACTTACTTATGTGGTGATGAAGATCCCCTTGACCAGACTAGCTTACAAACAGGGTTGTTTAGCCCTACGCTCCTGACCTCGCCCCGAGTAACGGGAAGGAAGGTAGTGGCTAAACACTCCAGTGGAGATTTCCACCGCACAGTTTGACAGACCCAACCGGATAGCCAACCCAAGTATGGAAGACAGCTTCGGGCTTTGATCTCGTGAGTACACTCCAGATAAATTATAAGCATTACAATACAAGCAAATTGTAAAGCTTTTCGTATTGCACGGTGTCAGAGCACAAAAGGCCCCAGAATTGGATTCATACAAATAAGCCTTGGTTCTGAGGAACACAGGAAAATGTTGAACCTAATTGAAGACCTAACCTAATTGAAGACAGGTTGTTCATATGTTCAGAATTTATAGAACGTAATGCATTAGGAATGCTATTAAGGGTAAGGCACAGAGGAAAATCGAAGTAGATTAGACGCATCCACCAACATTTAACAGCATGCTTCCTTCCACCAACATTTAAATGTGCCAACCTTTTTACTGATGGAAAATGGTTAATGCTCGAACAGAAGCCTGATAACAAAACCTATCGGCACAAACCACTCTCACGAACGAACAGTAAATTTGTATCACATTTGTCGAGCAGAATTGTATGGACCTCCAGTGCGGTTGCATAGCCCTTCAGTGGGGAAAAGGAGGGAATAATTTTCGGGATGGGAAATATTCAGAACATAGACGTTGTTCTAGCGCTGGGAATGCCACTCTAATGCGGCACCCTGTCAGTCTGACCGGCCCGCACTGGAAGGTCAGCTGCCATGCTTGCCGACCTGACCTGACCTGATCTCTCCACTGACCCGCATGATTAATCGTGTCGCCGATCAACACCATGTGCCGGGCGACGTCCGACGATGCGCCCGTCTGACTCCACATCACACACGGCCCCTGTTGTAGTTGCGCACCTCCTCCGAGATCTGCGGCAGCGTGTCCTCGTTCAGGTCGACGAACCGCTTCTGCTGGCGCGAGAAGTAGTGGATGTTGCCCGTGTAGATGTCGAACCAGAGTGCGTGGATGTGGATCTCGCCGCGCGTGAGTCCGCGCTTCAGGAATCCGTACGACGAGATGTTCTGCAGCTGCTGCAGCACGTTCACCTGCAGTGGCAAAGACACGTTGGTACCGAGACGGCGGTCGGGCTCGTGGGGTCATCGAGCCGCCGGACGGACTGCCTGTTACCCAACAGGTCACCAGCAGATCGTCAAGTGCATCACCCGACATATTATCCTTCAAGATCCAGAAAATGATTAGAGATAATTCCAGAGGTCATGCACCTGAGCATTCGGCATCAGTACGGAGCGGTTGGCTCTGGTGGCTTTGCTGCAGGTCAACTACCACGGGCATGTTGTCACAGTCAATCTCTCGCGATGATTGGTCTCGGACAGACAGCAGCCACAAGTGGGACACAAACGCCTGATGCATGTGGGACACGACGAATGGCATAACAATTCGGTGGCACAACAATGATGAACGTCAGCTGAGATGCTGAAAAAAAAACCACTGCAGCCTTTCATTTTCAGACGTCCTTCGGAACCTAACACGTCCGTGCGACTCAGCGGCAATGCCCTGACGTGGTGTAGCAGGTGAGAGCGTCCAGAGTGTCAGTCGCAGTAGCACAGCCACAACGGCAAACACAACGCCGCGCAACGGAGGAGGTAGCACAGAAGACCAACTGGGCGGCAGCGGGTCGGCACGCGTCCGGCCGCCGCACCCACCTGCGACAGCTTGTCGGTGATGTTGAACTGATTCTCGGGGTCGATGTAGGCGACGAACCGGCGCATCGGCAGCTCGCCCTCGAACACCAGCGGCGCCTTGAAGTCGGACACCTGCAGCTGCATCAGCTTGGTGAGGCTGTTGGAGCCGTGGCGGCACACCCAGGCCGACAGCGGCGACATGTGCAGCTTCTCGGGCGTCACCAGCGCCGGGTCCCGCAGGTCGTACAGCAGGTTCATCGCCTGACACACGATCGGTCGCGTCGGCAAGGTGGGGTAGGGTGGGCCGAAGGGTGGCGCGAGTTATTGCGCCACCGATCGCCATAGCTGATGAGACACAGCTTGTCAATCGTATGGGTTAAAAAAGGAAAATGCTATGGCAGGTCACTGCCCTATGACGTCAAAAGAATGGCTATCCCAGGGTGTTTTGGCGGAAATAGCGACTTAATGCCTAATACTGTTCGTTTGGAAACGCTGAGGAGATCGCAACAAACCTTGTGCACAGGGAAAAATAGTGAAATGAAATGCATGGGTGAGGGTCAACCGATACATCACCTCAGTAGGGAAGTTAATTACCAAAACTTGCATACTTAAATTGCATCATGGTAAAGAATGCAATGTAGTATAGAAAACCAGGCACACCTGGTAAGAATATTTAAGCTACCTACCCCATCAATGGACTGCTGTAAAGGGGCAAGCACATCAATAGATATCTGTCTCTGAGGGCTCCCACACACCATGTCTTACAGTCCCATAGTGCGGTACCAGTACAGCCATGGTCCTACCTTTCAGTCTAAGCAGATGTGTCACGATGTATATGTTAAGGGGCCCCTATCAATCATTGATTTGGCCCCTCAATCATCATCACTCCCCCCCCCCCAATCAGGTTGAAGCGAGACATTTAGGCCTATGGACGCTATATACAAATGGTTTGGGTGCAGCTTTAGCCATGAAAAAGGTCATTTAGCCCCACCCCCAAACAAATTCATAAAGTGACACTCATGAGTCTGAGTGTGTACACACGACGGCGTCCCTGAAGCCGTTGATTCAATGACCCTACCTTGCAGTCGGAGTTGCACGATGACGTTCTTGGTCAGGGTCGGATATTTTGGTCACTTCTGGACTGGACAACAAAAGTAGCCCCATAATAGTCCATTCTTGCACGCTACCACCCGACCGGCCTTCTCGCTCACGTGGCAGGAAGCCGTGCGGTCAAGGTGGTGGTGGGAGCCGATCAAGGTCGTTCGATCGACCTTGCCCGCAATGTCTATGCGCCCACTTGCACATCCGGAGAGTGCATCCTAAACAGGCGGCATTTCCAACGCTGTCCATGGTGCCATTGATTCCATGACCCTACCTTGCAGTCAGAGTGTCCGCACACGATGACGTTCTTGATGCCGTTGATGATGCAGCCGAGCTCGAGCGCGGCCGGCTCGGTGGACACAGTCTCCGTGTCGTACAGCTTCGAGTGCGGCACTAGGTTGCCGGCATTCCGAACTGCGCCACAGGCCCAGGCGGTCAGGCGAACTTCCACACGCAACTGTACAACAGATGCTGCCATGTGCCTGTGCATCTGAAATGTGGTTCCAAGTCATTGAGAGGTTCCAATAATATCACCTAATGATGTAGGTGCTTCATTGTTACACATTCTGGAATGATGCTGCCATGTTCCTCCAGTTTACATCCACCATACTGACATCCCATTGACACATAATTTTGTTTTTACACACTTGCTTCAATAAATTTATTGCTTTCTATAACCAGCTTCCAGTTCCCAACTAAAGAACAATGCATGGCTTAACTGGTGCTGGTTTGCACCCCTGAATAATGATCAGAATACACAGTCAGCTATGATTGATTGCACATGAAAGACGAACCTGCTGTAAAAAAATCACCTAATATTAATAGCTTTCAGTGCTCCAGCTACGATCATGCCAAGAACAGCTTTACAAAATGAAATCATTGACCTTGATATGAGAGCATTTGTTTTCTTAGTAATGTGTAGTAATTTCTTAGTAAAGCAATGATGAGGCCAATGATTTAATCTTATGATGGTATTGCAAGTGTAACAATGTTTAAATTCACTAACATTTCAGATATGCTGCTTCAATTTAAACAGCCAAATAATCTGCAATGGATCCTGAAATAAATTAACTGTGTTGCAAAACAAATCACTGTATATGAAATGAAGTGGCATTCACACCATCGGGGAAATCACATAGAGCACCACAGCCCACATGCTATCTATTCACCAAGTACCTACTTCATGAATAAACACAGGAAAACAAAACAAAAATTGATGAAAATGTACTGCTGGGAGGATTGCTATAATTACCTATAAACATATCCCCCACATTGGTGTAGGTGAAGCGAGTGGGCAGCATCCGACTGTCCATACAGGTGAAGAATATTGCTTTAGGCTGAAAAATAGAATAGGAAACATGCTGAATGATCATACAGATAACACAAGCCACTTAACTTGCACCTGCCATATTCATATCATTTCTCTATTGACAGGACAGCACATCATCAATGCAGAAATAGGAAAGCACTTTAGAATAGCTAAAACTTTAATTGAAATTGCTTACCTACCAACATAGACAAAACATTAAGATCATATTCAGCATGACCACAAAGGCAAAATGAAATATGAGACTATATTCATACCTAGGTAATTATCTACCCAGTCAGTCTTACTTCAAACCATAAGTAGGTAGGTACCTAGGGGAAGAGGGTGGGTTTCTGAACACTTAAGACATCATGCACCAAATAGCTCTACTGCTGCTTCTGCATGGCCCAACCAGTAATTGTACTGTGTTTACTGAACACAAATATGAACAAGCTAGCCATATTCAAACAGTTCCTTGCAATGAAAATCCTCTAACCACTTGCAAAGAGTAACTTTAAAACATATAATTATTGTGCAGTGGTGTGCTGTATTCTGAGCATGAAAATGTTGTTATGCAGGATCACTTCAATGTAGGTGTTGTGGTACCAGCTATTAGTAGCCACTAAAAAAATATTGGTGCAATTTCAAAAAAATATAGGTTCCTTATAGTTTTCTTAAGCCAACTGCTCTCAGAAGCCTAAAAATGACACCTGCAGACTTTGCTAGCTCCATACACAAAGAATCTGTAGAACTATGTGATACCTTCATATTTTAGTAGAGAAAGGTCCATTGTTTATGAATACCACCATCTTTTTGTTGTTTACACTCTGAACTTGATGTGGAAGACGTCCAAAGGCAGGTGTTCGGGAAACGAACGTGTTCAGATACCCCCACCCCCACCCCACTTCCCCTAGATAGTAGCACATTTTCATCCAGCCCTGTATCTGGCCATGCTCCAGGCACAATATAAAAATGTTGCAGATTGCAGTTCTATGCACAACACTATGGGGTATGATTTTGAAACTACAACCAATCATATTAAAAAGCATCTAGATACTTACGATGGGATTATCCTTTACTTGCTCGAACTGCTCCACCATCGCATGCCTGAAAGTGTGTCTGTATTTAAGAATACCTTTCAGTATCTTCTCCATTGCCTGTAATACAAATGGAAACTGCAACCAAGCCTTGTACTATGCAAGGCTGATTTACGTACCTATGCACACTTTCCAATTCTTTATGCTTTAATAGGTGACGTTATACTGCCTCAATCACCTTCAACACCTTTAAGCAAAGTACTATTGTCATGTCTGGTACCGACTGCGCCGTAAATGTCTTCACAACATATAGGTCAAGGCCCACAAATATTTTTCTTGTAATTATGCACGTTGTTAACGCGGTTAAGTACAATCAAAACAATATTCTGCAAAACGGATAACATTTCAACGTTTGTACGTTGCATCGTGAGCGATCTTGGATGACGGAGGGGCTGGAGAGAGGTATTTGGGTCTATTCTTCCCATGCAGCGCCATAGATCTCGGGAGGCGCCGGTTGTTACTGAGGAATAGAAAAGCTGAATGGACACTGAGTAGAACCACGATCATCGGCTTTCCGAACTAGCCTGAGGTGTGCTGTTGTGTCGCACTAGCAGGGGCGCAGCTAAGGGGCACCCTCCTCCCCCCCCCCTTAGCAACCGAAAATCTTCTAGATCAAACAAGAAATTCCTGTATTTGTACCACGCAAGAAAAAAATTCGGCGCGAGAAGATAGGCGAAAGCGTTCCCATTTTCCTGACGTTTCTATTGTCGTCACCCCTCCCCGCTTTAAAAAAAAAAATTATGGCTACGCCACTGCTCACTAGTCGGCCTGATATGGGCATGTGCAGTATCTGATGATCATTGCTTTGCGTTTGCGATCGCACTCAATTTGTTCCATTTTATATGTTATGACCATGGGTGTCACTATATGAAGGTGGGGGATAACCTGTTTGGTGTCAAAGCCCCGAAAACCATTCGCATCTAGTGTACGCCCTTACACCCAATAGTCACGTTTCAGCCTGATTGGGGGGGGGCGCAAATCAATGATTGAGGGGCAAGTGACGACCGTGGTCATGACGTGTATAAATATCGTAGTTTAAGGGCGCATCGAATGCCATAGGTATACGCCAGCAGCTTTGGTGGATAAATCGCAGGAGCGTTGTATATGCTATTCAGTGGATTGCTACTCCCTCAATGGCGAATTTTCCAACACGTTTTCGGGATTCTACTCGAGATGCTATGTATCCCCCCCCCCCCCCCCCAATGGGAGACAACGCGCGAAAACTTCCAGACACAGCCGCCAGAGCGGCGACACATGCGAGTAGGACGTGAATTGCCCGCCGCATTAGCCAAGATACCTTTATTAATGACGCTGGGGGACCCAAAGACAGGTCGGGCCCCTCAAAATCACTGGGGACTCAAAAGGTCGAGCCGGGACCCTGAAAATTGCGCTGGGCCGCCACAAAGTCGCACCGGGGCACCTGAAAGCCCCGATGGGATCCTCAAAAGTTCGCGCCGGGACCCCTGAAAATCATTCTGGGACCCGTCTTTCGGTGGCCCTTGAAAATTATGATGGTAGCCCGAAAGGGACGGACCGGGCCACTGAAAATCACGCTAGGGGCTTAAAATGTCGGGGCATGCCCATGTACCATGCCCTCGCCCTTTGCATAATGCGTGGGCGTGGCACCATTGGCTCCTGGATCCGCCGCTAATGAGACCTGTATATTGTGTGATGTGATCTGAATTGTGTACCTGATGTCCTCAGCGGTTGGTGTGATGTTTCGTACATAATGCACGATATCGTTTACTGGTTGATCTCTTATTCCATTTCATCACGTATGCAGCATCTATTTTTGGCTTATCATCTGCCTTGTTCGTGTCATGGGTTAATGCAAATGTGGAAAAGGAATATTGAGTGTTCGGAAGTAAGGCATAACAATTGACAAAATTGTTCCTGCCTGTGTGTAATTTCCCAACCAAATTATTCAATTATATATTTCAAACAACCATCACTGTGCATGTAGTGTGGATTTTCCAGACTTAGCTTCGGCCAGGGGATCTCAACATTGCGCACACGGACAGGTCAGAGGCGGATCCAGAAATGTTCATGGCAACACTCGTCTGGGGGCGACATTTCCTCCTAGGGCCGCCGCTGCGAAAGTCCCTGGAGGTGCGCATTTTCCTGAATGTATGTTGAGAGGAGGGATGTGTGCACTCGACCGTATTGAAAATGGCACCGTTTACCCTCAAGAGGGCGCATTTCCCCTCAGAGCAGCATCTTCGGCTGAAAATTGAGCGAGGGGGGTCGTTGCACTCTAGTATTCCCAGCCAGGTGCTTCGGTCAGACGGGCGCCACCTTTCCATGGGGGCATACCCCCAGTGCTCTCATGTATCCGCCCCTGGGGTAGTTGAGGCACTCTTGAGGCATACACAACAATGCCCCTGGTAGCTCCCTAGCATAGGTGTAGGTATCTGAAAATGATTAGGAGGACACAATACATGAAGGCAATGGCCAGGCCCAAATCGATTGGGGGATACCACATTAAGGCCCAATATTAGAAGTTGAAATTATTGGAAGGGCACATCCAACACGGGGAGGGGGCAAGTGCCCTCCTAGGCACTGCTCCGACCGTAAGGTATTCAAACATGACAAAGATCGTTGGCATTCGGTAAGCAAACATTAGCATATTTCACGTTCGTCTAGAAATACTCATCATGCCACATCTCAGCAACACAATCATACTTTTCGAAATGTGCCACACATGGATACCTACACGGGAATGCTTAAATCGTTTGAAGGAGGTTTCTCTTTAATTTTTCGTAATACATGCCTTTTCTCGGATTTCTCGACCGGGAACTTATCCCCAACTGCTCCGCTGGATGTAGGAACATAGCAAATGCCCATCCCATAAAATGGTTACTGACATATTACGCGCAAACTGTTAAAAACCAGCATCAACAGCCCCTCAACACACACTCCAAGCGTTAGCGGGCCGCAGCTTGCTGCCTTTCGTGTCACCCCCGCCCGGTCTGCCATCTGGTGGCAGAAACTCCGGAATGTCTCCCGTTATATGGAACCTCACAACTGACGCACGCATTAGCCCCCGCCAATTTCATTTGGCAATGCAACGTACGTCATCAAGGGCGACATGCCCCACGGGCTGCTCCATGCCCATGTATGGGCGTGGAACAGGGTCTCCCTAGACATGTTAGCCAGATTGGAAGGGGGGGGCGGTACTTCCAGTCATGGCCGTTTCTCACCTCACCTCATTCGGTGACTTTTCTCCATTGCTTTAGTATTACTGTATCTCCATTGTTAAAAAAAAACATCCATGCATGCGACGACCCAAGGAATCAAAGACGGAGCAGTGAACTTATACCAGAATGTAGACAACATCCGTATGGGTTTAGCTGCATTTCGTTTGGTCTCATAGCATGCAGGGTTGAATGGCGAAGTCAGGCCAGTCGCACGCATTGCACATGCATGTGAACAATGCACATGCATGCATGTGCATATAATAGCAAACAATCGTAAAAGCCCGAGAATGACTAAATTATTATCAAATTGTCGCCAACTCGAATGTCAGGCATACAAAATTAAGAACGCATTCCTGGTCAGAAAAGGTCGTTCGAGGTTAATCAAGGTGAATTTATCATTTGTCATGTCATTTTACGTTCAGAAGTTAACCGGTGAGACACAGACCGAAAACACATAGGACGTGGCCAATATCTGTTAACGTGAACTGAAGGAAAGCAGACTAGGGTTTCGACAATAAAAGCATCGACACCAATGCCATTCACCGGTCATCTCACATGACTTGACCATATTTCCACAAATGTCCGCAGAGTCAGCGCACAATCAGCTATGTCAAACGGCGGAGTGGTACCAGGCGCGGTTTTCTGATGTTCCGCCAAAATCGCTCCAGGGTGGCATCCACACCCGCGAAGGCCAATGGGCAGGGAGAACACAGGTCAATATTTCAAATATGCGTTAAACGCCATACGGTTAACGGTAAACTATGCCATTTAGGTTGGGTCGTAGGACCCCGTGGTCCCACGATTCCGTCACCCATGTCAAAAAGCTAAATCCCGTACAGCATTTACCGTCGCTCACCGTCGCTATATCACCCAATATTTCGCCAAGATCCATTCACAACTTTCGCTCCGCGCTCTCCTCGGGAATGACCAACCGGAACTCCTCGAGTTACTTTTCCGTTTCCTCCAGGACACCAAACTCTCCGAACAGATATAAAGCTTCCGTTACATTTCCTGATTCAAGCTAACCTGATGAAAGTTATATGACACGTGCCACACTTCGTACTGGCTGTATGACTCCGCTCCACATCTCTTCCTCACCGACGTCGCAAAACACATACATATAGGTTATCTCACACTAGGTAGACAGGATCCGATCCAATTTGGCTAATACGGACGGACTTCCTTTTAAATTGCGCTTGGTTTTTTACCTACGGGTTTCCAAGCAGCTTGGTTTTCCCCTTTTAGGGGTTTCCAAGCTTTAACTTAAAACATACACCTACGCATACAAGGTCGGGCCTGAATCCCACGACTCGCTCTGGGTGACAGGCCTCCGCTTCGCCAGCCAGGTCGCAGGTGGGCAGTGGAGCCTCTCCGGAGGTTACGATGCTGCCTACCCTCCAAATGTCCTTCCATTGTCATGAGTGTCTGTATGTATGTATATGTACCTGTATGCCATGCGTGTATCGTCTCTACGCCATGTTTCTTGTTTGACGGCGTCTCTCCTTTCTTGACTAGTTGATATAACCGGATGTCACATAAGCCGGATTAACGTAATTTCTTCTTTAACGTAGCAATCTCTAGCAGATGGCACTTTGCCTCCGCTAAAGATTTAGGAAAAAAAAACAAACAAAAAAAAACAGCATTTACCCCGCAGGACCATTGGATCCGGAGAGGAAATCGGCCCCTTCCCGACGTTGGTGAAAGGCTTCGAACTGCAATTTTCACTGTCGTTTCCGTCGTATTGGAGTAACCTAGATGTATTGTGCAAAAAATGCACCTGCATCCATCAGCAGCGACCTCTTCCCAGGCATCGGAAAGGGGGGGGGTCAGTGTCAGGCAATATGGGTTTTAAAAAAATCAAACGAACTTCTTTAACTTAATGGTCTATGATGTTCAGCGTCTTCTCCTTTACTTTGCTTGAACTAAGTCTAGCTCCGCCCATCGCAAGTCGCCAATCTACATAAATACCTTCCGCATGAAAACTAATGTTCTTTTTTAAATGCGAGTATATTTCGTCCGATGGGTTTTTTAAACTCTTAGCTATTTTCTTTTTTTAGCTTTTTTCTAGCTTTTTTCGTTACTTACTGGATTCTCCGAAGCACTGAAGCATCCTAAGATCTTCTTTAGGAACCCCATGCCGTAAGTGATTTCAATACTATAACCCTTGGATAACCGGTGCGCCATTCCACAATTCAAAGCAACGAACATGGCTACTTTTCCATTCGCATGCCCTGGATCCGACAGAGCTCAGCGCACACAACAGACGTACTGAGCACACTGCCATTCCACGATACGGTTCAACGTCCAATCTTCTTACAGAAAACATCAGCATTCTCCTTCTGCACGGGCCACGGAAGCGTAGCTGCTCACCAGATCCAGAGTCCCAATTATTATATTTAGCCACTCAGTGTCAAGTTGTGCGCAGGGACTGCGTAGCCCAATCGCTCCAGTACATGTCAAATGTGGCGACCATGGAAACACGATTAAAACGGCCACACTGTCAAGTTCTCATCCGCAGTCCCATTGGCCAACAATGGGAATGCACAACATTGTCACCACCCTGTGCAAATTGATACATCACATTCAATCCATACCCCGTTAGATGGCATATGTACATTACCGTCTCAGCTTTACAGCACTCATAAAGCTGACATCAGAGGCAGTTAAGCCCATCAACAAACGACAGACGTATCCTAAAAGGCGTACCGAGAGCGGTGCTGGTGGGAGAGGGGAGGGGTACTGTGGCTGTTTGAGCTTGTCACCTGGAGAAAACGCAGGTGAAACAGACGAAACACTCAAAATTTAACTGCATAGCTTAACCCTTAGCTCCGCTTGCATGTGTTGCGAAAGGTTTAAATGCACTGGACATGCATACATACTACCTACATGTCAGGTCGCATCATTGAGGAATTAGTCGCCAACCTAGCACAGGGGCGGATCCAGGAATCTACATGGAGAGGCACCGTCTGGGATGGGGGGGGGGCGCACTTGGAGGGGTACCACTGCAAAGGTCCCTGGAGCACTTGAAGGAAAATTCGCTAACGACGGGGCGTTCACTCCGAGGAAGAGGGGGTACATTCTTTCCTTTGAGAGGGGCACCGTTGGCTGAAAAATCCATTGCACTTGAGGGGATTGCGATCGAGCCTTTCCGTAGGAGCGTCACTTTCTGCGGACGGGGAGGCACACGTGCCCCCAGTGCCCCTGTATCCGCTTCTGATCTTGCACAAATTCAAACTCATTACAAACCCACCCACGACACCAGCAGTTCCCTTCACGACAGTAGGTTGACAGACATATCGGAGCACGGGGTGGCATACCGTTTTAAGTAGCCTTTTCTATACATACTGCACCAACAGAGTTCATACTAATCCAGCTGGGAGGGGAACTGCTGCCTTTTGTCCCGTTACAACGCCGCACTTCCACGAGCATAACATCAGTTTTTTTTCGCTCTTACTGAAGCTCCAGATCCCCGGATCTATCACATCAATGTGCCGGCACATACCGTAAACAGCGTCCGCTCTCAACAGCCCTCCCTGTCAGACACCGTCAACAGCCGAGCTCCGGAATTCTCCTCGCCAGACGCCACTGCGCTACTCCGAGTTGTCGCTGTTGTTGCCGCTGACGATGACAATCTCGCCCGAGCTGGAGCTGTCCGCTTTGCTCTTGGCCTCGTCGGTCTTGACCAGCTGCCAGGCGGGGATGGAGGGCGCCGGGGAAGGCGTCGGCACCGTCGGAAACTGACTCCTGAAGGCGTCAGCAGTGTCACCAAACGGACACAATCGTCCCATGTCCGAGACGATAGCAAAACAGATACTGTCACCGCGTGTGGGGCTCAACCGCCAGGCGGACATCACCTGCTGCCGGGGTCAGACGTCAGGCTGCCGACTCCAGGTATGTGGAAACCGTGGAAACAGTCTAGGCATTGGGGAAAACCGCACTTTATACGTGTCCCCATATCATTCTTGTTTCCTTTACCGTATTTGTAAACATGCTTACCACATTCGAGGACGAGCCGGTTTGTAGGTGTGGGAAACTAACAGAAGGTTAACAAATACCCACAATGGTGGGTGTGATTGCCCACTTTCCAAATCAACGAAAGCAAAAGCAATCAAGGGAGGTGCAAACAAAATCGATCGATTGTAATTTCAAGTTCTGGCAGGTGTACGCCAGTACTGACCGGGAGAGCCACGATAAGTTAGGGAAGCAAGCTCTCACCAACACGATGATCCATCGGCAGCCAGTGGCAGTCAAATGAGCGACGATGGTTTGTCTAAATGCTGGCCATCAGTTGTTAGCACATGCGATTCTCATCATATTGGGACTATTGTCTTCGTCAAGTGTGTTAACTGGTACACAACATTTCCGTCAGTTGCACCTCCGGTTGTAAGTTGCTTGCTACTCCGGTTGCCTTTCCGATTAACGCAAACATTTCTGGGAGGTGGCGCCACGCCAAGTCGCGTGTTTTCAAGGCCCAGCAGTAGATGGCGTGAACTACGAATGCCTTTCGGCTCTGGGACGTTTCGGTCAGGGTAAATGTAACAAAGAAGTGTCGGATTTCTTTGGCTGCATGACTGCTGTATTACAAAGAAACAGGTACGATGCGAACGATGCTAAAGGAATATTTTTAGATTGTAATTTCCAAGCATCATATTTTGGAACGAGTGGCTGTGTTAATCGTATTTGGATAGCATGTGGTTTAGATGAAGGAATTGTTGGCGCCACCACTACAGCTGAGATTGCGTGGGTGCTGACTGAGATGGTGGCCGGACACATGTGTGAAGCGTGGACCGGCGTGGTCGCGCCACGTCTGACAGAACGGTACGTGAAAGGCGAAATTTACGGCTTGAAAATTGAATGTTGGGTGTTGTAGATCGATATTTTTAACTGTTAGTTTAATGCGTCGGTAGTCGGTTGGAGGATTGTTAAGGAGGAAAGTTATGTAGTGTGCCAGGAGGCTGATCGGTACCTGATTATGGTTTCTTTTCTGATTTTATTAATTGTCTTAGTACGCGGCATTGGTCTGGGATTTCGTCTGGCTTTTGGTCTTGTTTTGATTTGGTTTTTGCGTTATTGGATATTTTAGCTGAGCAAGATTTCGTTATGAACTTGGTGACAGCGAAACACCAAGCAGCTTGAGTAACTTACTGAAACAGCAACAAACAGTTTGAACCTAGGACTATCTAACGGCGGAAGGCGTAGTAGCAGCATCGGAAGCGGATGAGCGGGCCACAGGACAGGAACAGAACTGAAATAAGCAATGCACGTATACATTTATATATGCCACTTGTCGAGTCAGATGGCTGGCTGACCAAGGCCGACGGGGGAAGTGACACGGTCTCAGTCTGAAGGAGGATTACGGGGACTGACCTGGGGACCGCGACTCAGGACGAGGGCAAGGACCACAATGACCGGACGCTCACCTGTTGAGCATGAGCGCCTTCAGAGAGGCCACCTCGGCGCGCAGCTGCGACAGCTCTCGCTGCATCGGTGCCGGGTCGGCAGGACCGTGCTGCGCCAGTCGCTCCACCGTCCGCTGCTGCTCCGCCACCTGCGCCACACACTCACGAGTGAGCCATGGACCTGTGTGTGACTCTGGACAGTCACACACAGGTGAGCCACGAACCACCCCTGGACAGTCACACAGGTGAGCCACGGACCACCCCTGGACAGTCACACAGGTGAGCCACGGACATCCCCTGGACAGTCACACAGGTGAGCCACGAACCACCCCTGGACAGCCACACAGGTGAGCCACGAACCACCCCTGGACAGTCACACAGGTGAGCCACGGACCACCCCTGGACAGCCACACAGGTGAGCCACAGACCACCCCTGGACAGTCACACACAGGTGAGCCACGAACCACCCCTGGACAGCCACACAGGTGAGCCACGAACCACCCCTGGACAGCCACACAAGGTGAGCCATGGACCTTGACTCTGGACAGCCACACAGGTGAGCCACGAACCACCCCTGGACAGCCACACACAGCTGAGCCACGGACCACCCCTGGACAGCCACACACAGGTGAGCCACGGACCACCCCTGGACAGCCACACAGGTGAGCCACAGACCACCCCTGGACAGTCACACACAGGTGAGCCACGAACCACCCCTGGACAGCCACACAGGTGAGCCACGGACCACCCCTGGACAGCCACACACAGGTGAGCCACGGACCACCCCTGGACAGTCACACACAGGTGAGCCACGGACCACCCCTGGACAGCCACACAGGTGAGCCACAGACCACCCCTGGACAGCCACACAGGTGAGCCACGGACCACCCCTGGACAGTCACACAGGTGAGCCACGGACCACCCCTGGACAGCCACACAGGTGAGCCACGGACCACCCCTGGACAGCCACACAAGGTGAGCCACGGACCACCCCTGGACAGCCACACAGGTGAGCCACGGACCACCCCTGGACAGCCACACACAGGTGAGCCACGGACCACCCCTGGACAGCCACACAGGTGAGCCACGGACCACCCCTGGACAGCCACACAAGGTGAGCCACGAACCACCCCTGGACAGCCACACAGGTGAGCCACGGACCACCCCTGGACAGCCACACACAGGTGAGCCACGGACCACCCCTGGACAGCCACACAGGTGAGCCACGGACCACCCCTGGACAGCCACACACAGGTGAGCCACGGACCACCCCTGGACAGCCACACAGGTGAGCCACGGACCACCCCTGGACAGCCACACAAGGTGAGCCACGGACCACCCCTGGACAGCCACACAGGTGAGCCACGGACCACCCCTGGACAGCCACACACAGGTGAGCCACGGACCACCCCTGGACAGCCACACAGGTGAGCCACGGACCACCCCTGGACAGCCACACACAGGTGAGCCACGGACCACCCTGGACAGCCACACAGGTGAGCCACGGACCACCCCTGGACAGCCACACACAGGTGAGCCACGGACCACCCCTGGACAGTCACACAGGTGAGCCACGGACCACCCCTGGACAGCCACACACAGGTGAGCCACGGACCACCCCTGGACAGCCACACAAGGTGAGCCACGGACCACCCCTGGACAGCCACACACAGGTGAGCCACGAACCACCCCTGGACAGTCACACAGGTGAGCCACGGACCACCCCTGGACAGCCACACACAGGTGAGCCACGGACCACCCCTGGACAGCCACACAGGTGAGCCACGGACCACCCCTGGACAGCCACACACAGGTGAGCCACGGACCACCCCTGGACAGTCACACAAGGTGAGCCACGGACCACCCCTGGACAGCCACACAAGGTGAGCCACGGACCACCCCTGGACAGCCACACAGGTGAGCCACGGACCACCCCTGGACAGCCACACAGGTGAGCCACGAACCACCCCTGGACAGTCACACAGGTGAGCCACGGACCACCCCTGGACAGCCACACAGGTGAGCCACGGACCACCCCTGGACAGCCACACAGGTGAGCCACGGACCACCCCTGGACAGCCACACACAGGTGAGCCACGGACCACCCCTGGACAGTCACACACAGGTGAGCCACGGACCACCCCTGGACAGCCACACAGGTGAGCCACGGACCACCCCTGGACAGCCACACAGGTGAGCCACGAACCACCCCTGGACAGTCACACACAGGTGAGCCACGGACCACCCCTGGACAGTCACACAGGTGAGCCACGGACCACCCCTGGACAGCCACACAGGTGAGCCACGGACCACCCCTGGACAGCCACACAGGTGAGCCACGGACCACCCCTGGACAGTCACACACAGGTGAGCCACGGACCACCCCTGGACAGCCACACAGGTGAGCCACGGACCACCCCTGGACAGTCACACAGGTGAGCCACGGACCACCCCTGGACAGTCACACAGGTGAGCCACGGACCACCCCTGGACAGCCACACACAGGTGAGCCACGGACCACCCCTGGACAGCCACACAGGTGAGCCACGGACCACCCCTGGACAGCCACACAGGTGAGCCACGGACCACCCCTGGACAGTCACACAGGTGAGCCACACCCCCCTGGACAGCCACACAGGTGAGCCACGGACCACCCCTGGACAGCCACACAGGTGAGCCACGAACCACCCCTGGACAGTCACACAGGTGAGCCACGAACCACCCCTGGACAGTCACACAGGTGAGCCACGGACCACCCCTGGACAGCCACACACAGGTGAGCCACGGACCACCCCTGGACAGCCACACAGGTGAGCCACGGACCACCCCTGGACAGCCACACAGGTGAGCCACGGACCACCCCTGGACAGCCACACACAGGTGAGCCACGGACCACCCCTGGACAGCCACACAAGGTGAGCCACGGACCACCCCTGGACAGCCACACACAGGTGAGCCACGGACCACCCCTGGACAGCCACACAGGTGAGCCACGGACCACCCCTGGACAGCCACACACAGGTGAGCCACGGAACCACCCCTGGACAGTCACACACAGGTGAGCCACGGACCACCCCTGGACAGCCACACACAGGTGAGCCACGGACCACCCCTGGACAGTCCACACACAGGTGAGCCACGGACCACCCCTGGACAGCCACACAGGTGAGCCACGGACCACCCCTGGACAGCCACACAAGGTGAGCCACGGACCACCCCTGGACAGCCACACAGGTGAGCCACGGACCACCCCTGGACAGCCACACAAGGTGAGCCACGCCCCAACAGGTGAGCCACGGACCACCCCTGGACAGCCACACAGGTGAGCCACGGACCACCCCTGGACAGTCACACAAGGTGAGCCACGGACCACCCCAAGTAGCCACACACAGGTGAGCCACGGACCACCCCTGGACAGCCACACAGGTGAGCCACGGACCACCCCTGGACAGCCACACAGGTGAGCCACGGACCACCCCTGGACAGCCACACAAGGTGAGCCACGGACCACCCCTGGACAGCCACACACAGGTGAGCCACGGACCACCCCTGGACAGCCACACACAGGTGAGCCACGCCCTAAACAGCCCGACACACAGGTGAGCCACGGACCACCCCTGGACAGCCACACACAGGTGAGCCACGGACCACCCCTGGACAGCCACACAGGTGAGCCACGGACCACCCCTGGACAGCCACACACAGGTGAGCCACGGACCACCCCTGGACAGCCACACACAGGTGAGCCACGGACCACCCCTGGACAGCCACACACAGGTGAGCCACGGACCACCCCTGGACAGCCACACAAGGTGAGCCACGGACCACCCCTGGACAGCCACACAGGTGAGCCACGGACCACCCCTGGACAGCCACACACAGGTGAGCCACGGACCACCCCTGGACAGCCACACAGGTGAGCCACGGACCACCCCTGGACAGCCACACACAGGTGAGCCACGGACCACCCCTGGACAGCCACACACAGGTGAGCCACGGACCACCCCTGGACAGCCACACACAGGTGAGCCACGGACCACCCCTGGACAGCCACACACAGGTGAGCCACGGACCACCCCTGGACAGCCACACACAGGTGAGCCACGGACCACCCCTGGACAGCCACACACAGGTGAGCCACGAACCACCCAGCCACACACGGCTGAGCCACGGACAACCCCTGGACAGTCACACAGGTGAGCCACGGACCACCCCTGGACAGCCACACACAGGTGAGCCACGGACCACCCCTGGACAGCCACACAGGTGAGCCACGGACCACCCCTGGACAGCCACACACAGGTGAGCCACGGACCACCCCTGGACAGCCACACACAGGTGAGCCACGGACCACCCCTGGACAGCCACACAAGGTGAGCCACGGACCACCCCTGGACAGCCACACAAGGTGAGCCACGGACCACCCCTGGACAGCCACACAAGGTGAGCCACGGACCACCCCTGGACAGCCACACAAGGTGAGCCACAGGGACCACCCCTGGACAGCCACACAGGTGAGCCACGGACCACCCCTGGACAGCCACACAGGTGAGCCACGGACCACCCCTGGACAGCCACACACAGGTGAGCCACGGACACCCACCCTGGACAGCCACACACAGGTGAGCCACGGACCACCCCTGGACAGCCACACACAGGTGAGCCACGGACCACCCCTGGACAGCCACACACAG
Source organism: Ashinkailepas kermadecensis (assembly GCA_034440615.1). Taxonomy (NCBI): domain Eukaryota; kingdom Metazoa; phylum Arthropoda; class Thecostraca; family Neolepadidae; genus Ashinkailepas; species Ashinkailepas kermadecensis. The sequence continues at coordinate 15,535 of JAOTOM010004022.1, read as the reverse complement.
GTGAGCCACGGACCACCCCTGGACAGCCACACACAGGTGAGCCACGGACCACCCAGGTGGACAGCCACACACAGGTGAGCCACGGACCACCCCTGGACAGCCACACACAGGTGAGCCACGGACCACCCCTGGACAGCCACACAGGTGAGCCACGGACCACCCCTGGACAGCCACACACAGGTGAGCCACGGACCACCCCTGGACAGCCACACACAGGTGAGCCACGGACCACCCCTGGACAGCCACACAAGGTGAGCCACGGACCACCCCCAGCCACACACAGGTGAGCCACGGACCACCCCTGGACAGCCACACAGGTGAGCCACGGACCACCCCTGGACAGCCACACACAGGTGAGCCACGGACCACCCCTGGACAGCCACACACACAGGTGAGCCACGGACCACCCCTGGACAGCCACACACAGGTGAGCCACGGACCACCCCCTGGACAGCCACACACAGGTGAGCCACGGACCACCCCAAAATGAGAGACAGCCCACACACAGGTGAGCCACGGACCACCCCTGGACAGCCACACATAGCCAACCTGGACAGCGTGAGCCACGGACCACCCCTGGACAGCCACACACAGGTGAGCCACGGACCAGGAGCCACGGACCACCCCTGGACAGCCACACACAGGTGAGCCACGGACCACCCCTGGACAGCCACACACAGGTGAGCCACGGACCACCCCTGGACAGCCACACACAGGTGAGCCACGGACCACCCCTGGACAGCCACACACAGGTGAGCCACGGACCACCCCTGGACAGCCACACACAGGTGAGCCACGGACCACCCCTGGACAGCCACACAGGTGAGCCACGGACCACCCCTGGACAGCCACACACAGGTGAGCCACGGACCACCCCTGGACAGCCACACACAGGTGAGCCACGGACCACCCCTGGACAGCCACACACAGGTGAGCCACGGACCACCCCTGGACAGCCACACACAGGTGAGCCACGGACCACCCCTGGACAGTACATGGACAGCCACACACAGGTGAGCCACGGACCACCCCTGGACAGCCACACAAGGTGAGCCACGGACCACCCCGCACAAAGTGAGCCACGACCACACCCTGGACAGCCACACACAGGTGAGCCAGGTACCACGGACCACCCCTGGACAGCCACACACAGGTGAGCCACGGACCACCCCTGGACAGCCACACACAGGTGAGCCACGGACAACCCCTGGACAGTCACACAGGTGAGCCACGGACCACCCCTGGACAGCCACACACAGGTGAGCCACGGACCACCCCTGGACAGCCACACACAGGTGAGCCACGGACCACCCCTGGACAGCCACACACAGGTGAGCCACGGCCCCTGACACACAGGTGAGCCACGGACCACCCCTGGACAGCCACACACAGGTGAGCCACGGACCACCCCTGGACAGCCACACAGGTGAGCCACGGACCACCCCTGGACAGCCACACACAGGTGAGCCACGGACCACCCCTGGACAGCCACACAGGTGAGCCACGGACCACCCCTGGACAGCCACACACAGGTGAGCCACGGACCACCCCTGGACAGTCACACACAGGTGAGCCACGGACCACCCCTGGACAGTCACACAGGTGAGCCACGGACCACCCCTGGACAGCCACACATACCCCCAGGTGACCACGGACCACCCCTGGACAGCCACACAGGTGAGCCACGGACCACCCCTGGACAGCCACACACAGGTGAGCCACGGACCACCCCTGGACAGCCACACACAGGTGAGCCACGGACCACCCCTGGACAGCCACACACAGGCAGACAGCCAAGGCTGAGCCACGGACCACCCCTGGACAGTCACACAGGTGAGCCACGGACCACCCCTGGACAGTCACACACAGGTGAGCCACGGACCACCCCTGGACAGCCACACAGGTGAGCCACGGACCACCCCTGGACAGCCACACACAGGTGAGCCACGGACCACCCCTGGACAGTCACACAGGTGAGCCACGGACCACCCCTGGACAGCCACACAGGTGAGCCACGGACCACCCCTGGACAGCCACACACGGCTGAGCCACGGACAACCCCTGGACAGTCACACAGGTGAGCCACGGACCACCCCTGGACAGCCACACACAGGTGAGCCACGGACCACCCCTGGACAGCCACACACAGGTGAGCCACGGACCACCCCTGGACAGTCACACAGGTGAGCCACGGACCACCCCTGGACAGCCACACACAGGTGAGCCACGGACCACCCCTGGACAGCCACACACAGGTGAGCCACGGACCACCCCTGGACAGCCACACACAGGTGAGCCACGGACCACCCCTGGACAGCCACACAGGTGAGCCACGGACCACCCCTGGACAGCCACACAGGTGAGCCACGGACCACCCCTGGACAGCCACACACAGGTGAGCCACGGACCACCCCTGGACAGTCACACACAGGTGAGCCACGGACCACCCCTGGACAGCCACACACAGGTGAGCCACGGACCACCCCTGGACAGTCACACACAAGTGAGCCACGGACCACCCCTGGACAGCCACACAGGTGAGCCACGGACCACCCCTGGACAGTCACACAGGTGAGCCACGGACATCCCCTGGACATTTGATCTTAGCACATAAACAAGAGTAAATTCGCTCCGATTTCGTCCTCGCTCGAAATGAAAATAATGTGCCGGGTACACTATCTGCGAACCAGAAAACGCTTTTGCAGAATATCACAAGACAACTCAACATCGGTTAACTATCAGGGATTTGGAAGAACAATAGGAGCACAGAGTCCAGAATCGATACCTTTAACTTGGCAGTGTTGTGGTGTAGAACTTGACTTTTCCGTCAACGTACATCTAAACGATCTCCTATTTTACCTCCGTTTCGAAACACCTCTCTTGACCCTATTTACGGAAGGAGGGCACGCAGCGCCTTCTTGTGTTCGTTTTCTTGTCGCTCCTGAACGCTTTGAAAAATCGCCTTAAAATGTGAGGACTTCTTTCAACACTGTAATTTTACGGAGTGCTAGTTTTGCTATTCTCTACCTTGGTCATGGGAAATTCCAGGAGACCTTCGGGACAAATATTCGGGAAAATGTCCTCATTTGTTGCCACATTGGAACACGCTTAGCTTCTGCAGTTCTGATCTTCGCAAGTATTCGACCGTTCTTCACCAAACGACGCAGTCAGTGTTGAAAGACAATTGTCTCCATTACTTCAGGCCCTGTAGTTCAGATGCTTCTCGGAGGCACATCCAGGGTGAGTAAGAAAGAGAACAAAAGTATTACTGTTTACGTTCACGCAACTGGTGACATTACGCGATTGTACCGCTAATGGATGAGTATGGGACGCTTTGAAAGAAGATTTAGAGAACTTGGAGAGTTTTAGAGAACTTCCCAAGTTTATTTTAGTCAAGAGCGGCTTTAGGCAACTATTCTAGAAGGCAGTTTGCGAACGTTCCTACTTGAGGTTCTCTTCCTTCGTCACATTCCTTCAACTGATTGAGATACTGCCGGAAAACTGGCAACTATTGTAAGGCTACTGTAAATACTATATGTAAGTTTAGAACATATATGCTTTCCAGGGCCTGATGCAGAGTGGGTGTGGAGGGCAGGCTGTTGGTTCTTCAGGTACACAGAATCAATGAAACTGACTTTCGTTACTCTTGCAAGGACATATGGAGGTTATCTTGTAGATGCTTCCGAAATTTGGTCATAATATGCCGGTCAGAGACGGCTCTACACTAGTTGCTCAAAACGAATGTCTCTGACAAAATATGCCCATTTTTATACAATCTCTCATTATTTATCAGCTACGTTGACACAAATTGTTGCAAGTACTTCATGCGAGTTTTTTTTCTTCTTTGAGGTCAAGCTACCCATCAAGGACATTTTCTAGCATGGTTAAACGTGGTGATAAATTCAAAATTGTATATCCAAATGCATAAATTGATGCAAGCATCCCGTGTCTAAGGATTTTAGCAGAAGCATTAACATCTTGTAATATTGTACCATGGATACTTCAATTAAGGGTGGCACCAGAGGAAGGCCTTTGGGATAAATATTTTACCTCAGTTGCCTACCTTTAGAACTCGCTAGTTTAGTCCGTATGCATATTGGATTGTGAGGGCAGTCCCACCCAAATGCCCCTGACTCTGCCTCTGGAAAATCTGCCAAAGAAGTGGTCATCCAAAAAGGATCCAAATCAGAAGTGAATGAATCCATCACGGGACTTGGGACGATACGGACATATATCACCACCATCTCTATCAAGTTGTCTTCCTACTCCAATTTGCTGGTTCCGCCATTCCCAAAGCGTGCAAATTTGCATCACCTGCCCATGAAGTCTGGACGCATGAAGGAAACAAGCGCTTTTTTAGCATTGCAGTTATCACAAGCAAGCATTTTAATGCCATCTCTAGATTTGATATGCACTGGAATAAACTCCTTTATCACGTTTGAAAATTTGCGCTCACAATTTAGCGAAGTATCTTTTCATTGGCTTTCATTTTCAGTTCATTCAATGGTATCGGAACAAAATCGGTTACGAGAGGTAACGTTCGGTTATTGGAGTTTAGTGGCGCATCGACTGTGTCGGCCATGCAGCGCCAATTACGAGAGGTAACGGCAGTTGGCCTCGGGAACTACATATTTCCCAAATTGTCGGTCTCTGTATCCACCTCGGCCCAAACTTAGCAATAAAATAGAAATATAGATTACATTATTCCAAGTATATAGCCGCCTTCCGCGAGAAAATCGCCAGTTGGTTTTCAAGTTTTGGATGCACTGTGTCCTCCATGCACCAAGTGCTTCGTAGCTCGTTGGAGCCCTCACGTGAAGGAATGAACAGCTATAAAACTACAAGTGAGACACCCACCTGAGCCTGTATGGTGTGCAGCGAGCCCTTCAGGGAGCGGACAGACTCGTCCAGACTGGACTGCAGCTGGGCCAGTCGGTCATCACGTGACCTGGGCAGGCCCGTCAGCCACGGCAGCACGTACGTCTGACCACACAGATCAGGTCACCACGTGACCCGGACAGCCACGGCAGCACGTACGTCTGACCACAGATCAGGTCACCACGTGACCCTGACAGCCACGGCGGCACGTACGTCTGACCACACAGATCAGGTCATGGTGTGACCCGGACAGCAACGGCAGCACGTACGTCTGACCACACAGATCAGGTCACCACGTGACCCGGACAGCCACGACGGCACGTACGTCTGACCACACAGATCAGGTCACCACGTGACCCGGACAACCACGACAGCAGGTACGTCTGACCACACAGACCAGGTCACCACGTGACCCGGACAGCCACGGCGGCACGTACGTCTGACCACACAGATCAGGTCACCACGTGACCCGGACAGCCACGGCAGCACGTACGCCTGACCACACAGATCAGGTCACCACGTGACCCGGACAGCCACGGCGGCACGTACGTCTGACCACACAGATCAGGTCACCACGTGACCCGGACAGCCACGGCAGCACGTACGTCTGACCACACAGATCAGGTCACCACGTGACCCGGACAGCCACGGCAGCACGTACGTCTGACCACACAGATCAGGTCACCACGTGACCCTGACAGCCACGGCAGCACGTACGTCTGACCACACAGATCAGGTCACCACGTGACCCTGACAGCCACGGCAGCACGTACGTCTGACCACACAGATTAGATCCCCACGTGACCCGGACAGCCACGACAGCAGGTACGTCTGACCACACAGACCAGGTCACCACGTGACCCGGACAGCCACGGCGGCACGTACGTCTGACCACACAGATAAGGTCACCACGTGACCCGGACAGCCACGGCAGCACGTACGTCTGACCACACAGATCAGGTCACCACGTGACCCGGACAGCCACGGCGGCACGTACGTCTGACCACACAGATCAGGTCACCACGTGACCCGGACAGCCACGGCAGCACGTACGTCTGACCACACAGATCAGGTCACCACGTGACCCGGACAGCCACGGCAGCACGTACGTCTGACCACACAGATCAGGTCACCACGTGACCCTGACAGCCACGGCAGCACGTACGTCTGATCACACAGATCAGGTCACCACGTGACCCGGACAGCCACGGCAGCAGGTACGTCTGACCACACAGGTCAGGTCACCACGTGACCCGGACAGCCACGGCGGCACGTACGTCTGACCACACAGATCAGGTCACCACGTGACCCGGACAGCCACGGCAGCAGGTACGTCTGACCACACAGGTCAGGTCATGGTGTGACTCGGACAGCCACGGCAGCACGTACGTCTGACCACACAGATCAGGTCACCACGTGACTCGGACAGCCACGGCGGCACCTATATCTGATCACACAGATCAGGTCACCATGTGACCCAGACAGTCATTGCGGCACGTACGTCTGACCACACAAATCAGGTGGTCACGTGACCCGGACAGCCTGACCACACAGACCCGGTAATTACGTGATCTCCACCGCCATCGCAGCACGTAAGGCTGACCGTCCGACAAGTGTGCGCGTGCTCTGCACATGGTGTCCGGGGCTAGCGCGGCCAGTGGCACAGCAGAGCGTAGCCAATAACACCACACACTTCAGCAGCATAGGTCAGCCCACACCACAGTACACCTCTACTGGCACTACACAAGATGGCCGCCCACTTCCAGTAAAGCCAGCAACACGCCTGGTTGAGCCGGACGCAGATCACTTCATGGCGAATATATGCCATACACAGGAAAAAAAAAGATGCAGCATGGGCATGCACAGCTCGATAAGCTAAAATTCCGGCAAGAATATATGTTGCTCTTTGTAGTAGCAAAATGTAAAGCTGCTGTTGTCTGGGGTGTACACTTTTCTGGGGAGCTAAAAAGCAAGAAAACAAATTTGCATTCAATGCTGTTCCTGACGCTGCGCCTCGTGCAACCAGTCCAACGACATGACTTGGCAGTTTGCACCGTGATCAGAGCAACTCTGGCGACGAGTCACCACACACCTTGACAACATAGTAGATACAGTAGCCGCCGCCGATAAAGACCACGATCACGTTGCAGACGGTCTGCAGGGCGGCCAGGAGGCGCGAGTTCTGCTGGGTCCGCAGGAAGGCGCACGTCTGCGTCTGCGGACGCAGGACAGTGGCCAGATCACCACGACATGGGCGGCAGGGCAGAGGGACGGGTGTCCCTCTGCCCTGCTGCCCATGTCGTGCCCCCTGCCCCCTGCACACACCGCCAGCTGCATCACCGTCCAGAAGCATCCGCCACGGCGCCCAGCAAGCCAATCAACACATCGTTGGTGGACCTGAGGACCCACCCACGGTGCAGTGATATGACGTGGCCAGCAAGCAAATACACAGGGAGGCAGTGCTAAAATGATGATTCCTCATTAGGTGTGAGATGTCGAAACGAGTACAGGAGGATGTCGATATCGCCATGGAAATGTTATTAAAAATGTGTTAAGTCTTGCAAACACAGCTTTGAGATAATTGCATGCATATCACTGTTTCAGTTTTGCGTGTTTTGAGAGGTACCTACTTTGGGGACACTGACATCAACGACAACAACACAAACACCTATGCTATAAACTGGTATTGTATAACATTAGCAAACGATAGGTAATCTCTTCACCTGGAATTGCGTTACAGGATGTTCGTTATCACGATCCCGGATTCGTTATGGTGAGCATAAACAACTTTTAAACGGGATACAGTTAGAAACGAGACATGAAAACTTCACAAACAGACACCAAGAAGCTCGACGTTGATGCTCATTTGGGAAGGATGCTGATTCAGTATCATGTAAATGTGTTCATTAAGTGGTATATTCATCAAGTGGTGTTGGATGTGCTTACGTCAGTCGACACAGTGTTCGATCTTTTTGTTTACCGACACAAACATCGATTTTTACTGCCGAATTGTATGCCATTCTGCAAGCCCTCCATTTTATACAGGAAGAGCGGTCCATAAAGCACGTGATTTTCACAGACTCTTTGAGCAGTCTCCTGGCATTGAAAACCTTTAACCAGGATAACCGACTTGTTCGGAGGATTCTCAAAATCGTGAAATCCCTACATGACATCGACAGAAATATCGTGTTCTGCTGGATTCCCAGCCATGTCGGACTCGCGGGAAATGAAGCTGCTGACATAACCGCCAAACACGCCATCAGCAATGGCCGTGTGGTCCATCTACGGCTCCCTCCAAGGGACCTATACCCTACTATATTGTCAAATATACAGTCCGAATGGCAAAGAAACTGGAACTCAAAGTGTAGTAAGCTCAGGGTTTTAAAACCGATATTAGGAAAGTGGCGATCCTCACACCGAACCAAACGACGGGAAGAAGTGACACTCTGCCGATTGAGAATCGGTCATACCTTCGCAACACACAGTTACATGCTGACCGGTGATGATCGACCTTTATGTCCACGCTGCTCTAACCCACTTACTGTGTACCATGTTTTAGTAGGCTGTGTACTGTTAGAACCTCTACGACGTCAGATTTTAGGACAGCTGAGTGCTGACGCTTCTTTGCATGTGCTAATCGGGAACGACTCTGATGTCGTCGCGTCTGGGACTATTTTTACCTTCCTTCGACAAGCCGGCCTTGAGGTGATATACCGCCATCCGTGAATATTAGAAACAAGCTATTATAGTAGCACCGTAGATTGATTATAATAGTTATGGGCGCAAAATGACCCTGGATGTCGACGCGCCCCTAAACCCCAATCCACCACCACCAAGTGGTATATTCCACCCTATTCCGATAATAATTTAACCCGCGCACTGGAGTGAGGGGGGGGGGGCGAAATCCGCCCACCCCTCCGGTTTTTCGTACATAACTGCAGATTTTACCGGTCGATATACGCGATTTTCTGCGTACCTTCTTAGAAATGACCGGCGCGTCGTTTAAAGCAAGAAGGATGGAAATCGGCCGAAATTGTCTTCGAGTTAGGGGCCGCTAAAGTAAAAAAAAAATCTTAGCGCCAGACCACAAATATCGGCGCTGATGCCCTTCCCGTATATCCGCAAAAGAGAAGTGTTCTCGGCACCACTAACGACTTGTTTGATGTATATTGATATGTTATATAGTTTCAAGATCATATTAGGTCACCGAGGTCAAGTCAGGTCAAGTTCATGACAGGTTAATGGAACCAAACTTGGTCAACTGGAATGTTGTCATAAATGCACTACTGTTTGTCATTGCGTTTCCATACTTTATTCATGTACTTCACTCCTTTTTTCGCGAAGCCGACTGCGCCGAGCTGCCCGACGGAGCAGACGGGCGGGCGGCCCGGTTCCGGTAACTGGAACAGGTAACTGACCTGCTAAAGTGCTGCTATATAGGTGATCTGAGGTCAAATGTCGGGTTTAGCATCTGTATTGCATCATTAGTAATGTCCAAAACATCATTGATGGCCATTTTCGAGCATTTAAACACAATCACAGCGATCCATAACAATGACAAGACAAGCCACACAAAACAAGAAAATTTTGACAAATGTGACCCTATTTTACCTTGAAGATATTGACCTAAGGTCATGAAATTTGCACACAATAGAGTTCACTACCGTACCCATCCACCCTGCGAATTTTGTTCCTCCAGCTTTATTAGGAGCCGAGATCTGAGGGGGCGGAATCCGCCCCGCCCCCCCCTCCCTCCAGTGCACGTAATTTTCAGAGGCCCTCCAGGGCGCGTGTTAACACTATAGGGAGGTCTCACCTAACCATGCCCTGATGCTGTAGCATACTAACCACATTACTAACCACATTTTTGTCACAAATGCATGCAAACTGCAAACATGCAAACTGCACCAATGTAGAAATACAAACGCAGTGACAAGACCCTTTCGAATCTTCTAAAGTTGTATTTGCCCCCCCCCCCCTCATAGCAACTAATGTATACACATAGAGCAAAGCTAGCTCACTGGGTACAGGCAGGTGTAGCAGCACACATCACCAGTGGGAGGTCGTCACAAGTCCTGAGCAAGGCATCCCCCAGTACATCCAGGCACCAACATAAGTGTGGTACATTTTGATTATCATATCACTATTTGGTCGTTACATGCATGCAAACCGATGAGTTGATGCCAGGAAGATGCACCTATTACGCCTTGCCACTATATCTGAGTCACTGTTTTGAAACTGTTTTTGTAGGGTGGAGGGGAGAGGGAGAGCGATGTAAAAAAAAACAATTAATGTTTTAAAAATGCGCAAATGTTCATAGATAATGCCTATTAATGAGTAATCTTTGATGACCTTTGTCGATTGCATGATGATAGTGACGCTTGTATCTGCTGTCTTTACCAACCTGGGAAATGTTGCCACTAGAAACCATAAGTGCTTTTAAATATCTAAATATCACGCATAATTCGGAATATAAAACACAAGTGGCACTTAATGATGCTAAAAAGAAAAAGTGATGCAAATACCATTCTCATTAAGTGCACTCAACTTTCAAAATTTCAGGACACTGATCTGAATGTTTCAGAATCAGTTGCATGTCAAACGGTACTGACACCAGTGGTGTCAGCGACACTCCACTCAAATGACCCCACAGTCGCATCCCTGTGTCACCACATCGGACGCCAAGGTCTCACCTGCTCGAGGCTGTACGAGAACGAGGCGCTCCTTAGGAACGCCTCGTTGATCTCCTCGTCGGTGAGCCCCTTCTGCTTGAGGAAGACTAGCTTCTGCTCGTCGCTGCTGCCGGTCAGCTTGGGGTTCCGCAGGAAGCGGACGGCGGCGGACACCAGATGCTCGCGAGGCGGCTCGGCCAGCGCCGACGTGGCCTCCTTCACGTCACTCATGACGACGTCACCACAGCACCTGCACAGGCCCATCAGGCCATCAAACACGGCACATGTTGACGCACATCGGCTACCGGCCAAGGTCGTGGCACACTGCACTTGCCACTGGCAGCTATGGCCACAACAGCCACCACCAACAATACCACCAACAATACACTGGTCACGGACAATAACATTTATGGCCACTACATTGGCTACCAACAATAACATTTGTGGCCACTACCCGGGCCACAAACAATACCACTGATGACCGATACAATAGCCACCAACAATACCACGTATGGTCACTACACTGGCCACCAACAATACCGTTTATGGCAACTACACTGGCCACAAACAATACTATTGGTGGCCACTACACTGGCCACCAACAATACCATTGATGGCCACTATGCTGACCACCAACAATAACAGTTATGGCCACTACACTGGCCACCAACAATAACATTGATGGCTACTACACTATCCACTAACAATACTACAATACCACACTACAACAATACCATTGATGTTGCATGGTAATCTGCAAACACTCTGAAATGTGAAGAATTGACATGCAGTTACAACAATGCAATTGAATGAAATATCGAAAATATGGTTAAGCATGCCATATTTTTGCATGCAAATCGTATAAAAACGTCCTCTGCGCAAGCACATTTCATCTTCACAGGTATCAGACAATACATGTTGAGTTTTGGGGAGCATCAGGATGAACTCTACACCTGTGGGAGAGAAAGGCGAGGAAGCCCTTTTCTCTTCCACAAGGGGGCAGGGAGAGCAACCTACTTTCTGCAGGTTGGTGTACACCCATGCCACCCAGCTTAGGCATCGTTAATGTATTCACACTGGAAAAGCACTATTTATACCATGAAGCCTTCATCAATGTTTGGCCTTCCCATGTTATGGGATGCCTATTTGGGTTATAGTTGTAAACGTCAGCCACAAATATCTTGGATTTAAAAACTGTTAAATGAAATATTAGCCACACCAGGCAAAGATTACTTGCATGTATTGATTTGAATGGGCCAGGCCAGGGGTGTCCCAACAAGCATTGTCACTTCTGTGGTCTGGAACGAAGCAGTCTTAGGTGTAAAAAGCACACCCCTGCACAATATTCCCCATATGCATTAGCACTGCAGCAGCAATACAACATTCAACCTTGAGATCAGGGGCAATTTGCCACTAGCCAGTGACAAGCTTCTTCTCACAATTGTAGTCAATGTGGTGTGGAACTGGCCAGCGCTTCAGACCGTAATTTTTGGGTATGAATATGTGCAGGTAGGGTATCAACCAACTTCCTTGGCATGCTAATCAATGTTGTCTTTCCACTCAGCACACATATCCAAACACATCTGTGATGAGGCAGGTGATCCTGTGATGAGAGGGTCACCAGCATCAAGTTTTAGTCACTGTGATAAGATTAAAGGAGGTTGAACAATTAAAAAATATAACTGGATTCTCAAAGTCATGACTTAAGATACCATTCCATTTGGGAGATATACAAACATAAATATTAGAAGTCTGTCACCTGGTTCTCTCACCTGGTTGGCTCCCCAAATTATCGAGCTTCACGTCACCTAGAGATGAGTTCCGTGGCCGATCGAGGGGTGTCCGTATCTGCATGTACACCAGTACCCTAGGTTAAAGAAAAATAGAGTTATCAGATAGAGAGGGCAAGTAACAGGAACTGGAAAGTGCACCTTAAGCATAATTTATATACTTAGAATAGCCTCTACATCTGCTAATAGTTAGTTGTCACACAATATTTATAATGCAAGTTCAGCAAAATGAAATACAAAGAAGTAAAGCTATTCTTCAAGTTTGAGTAGTATGTTATCAGGGATATTCTATTCATTATATTCACACAACAATGTGCAGAGATTTTAGTGTAGTGCAGTTTGAAATGCAGCCAGGTCCATTAAAGTTATGACACCATCAGGTAATGAATTCCATGTGGCACAGAATCTGAGGCTAACACATATTTTCCTACAATCCACTGATGCATGTCTGTGAGCCAATCTCAGTAAAATCCATGTGTATTCTCCAATGATGCCAGCACACACATGTCAACAATCTTGATGGCAGAATGGCCAAAATCTTTCAACATTCCATAATGTCTGCTTGAATCAGTCTACCTTTCATAGAGTACAAATCTAGTTTTCCCAATCTGGTACCATAATCCAGGCCTTCCATCCCCTCTATGTTCCATGTCCACCTTCTCTGTACCGACTCTAGGCATCTTAAATTACTATGTATTCTGTATTCCAAACGCATGAGGAAAACTCAAAGAGAGGGCTGGCATGAGTAATGTACAAGGTTTTCATAAACTCAGGAGAAGGACATAAAGTAGAACTTAGTAAGTTGCTGGCCAGACAATCGGCTTTTTGTATGATGCCAGCAAGGTGTTGATGGAATGCAAGGTTCTATCTAATGCAATGCCTAAGGTGATTGAAGAAGTGGACATTTGTTGTGGTTCATTGTTAGTCCCCATGACTTTGCAGTATTAACCAGTGTATCTACTTTGCAGTATTAACCAGTGTATTTGTGCCGCCCCGGTAGCTCAGTTGGTTAGAGCGCTGGCCTGCTCTGGTCTCCCCTGTCCTGGCAACGCAGGGTTCGAGTCGCTTCGCGCGCTCGCATTTAGCCCCCGGCTGGGAGGGTCAGTTGGCAGCTGGCCCGATAAGACCGGGGACGAGCTACCGGGCGGCCGTGTCGGTGCATTGACGGCACGTTAAACTTTCGGTCAAAATTCTACCGTTGAACTTGAATGAATGGATCGGGTGGTGGGGCCAGGATTCACGCAACAAGCTCTGCTTAGCAATAGGACCCTGGTTCATAAAGCCACCCCAACAAGAACTCGGATTAAATTTATTTATAAAAAAAAAAAAAAAAAAAAAAAAAAAATATACATCCTTTTGGCCATGTAAAATACCAACCAGCAGGTTTGTGCTAGATTTGTACTTCAGATGTACTACTTATGTAGTACAACTGTACTACTTCATTTTGTACTACCTCATTTCTTCAGATATGGCATAGTGAGGCCCAGGAAAATGAGTGGACAGTAACTAGATGTCTGAGTACTAGAATAGCTCAAAGGAAAATAGACACAGGCTTTGAAATGGAGAATAGGTTTAAGGTATTGCAAGAGGGGGATAATAATGTTGCTCAGGATGTAGGTTTGAGTGAAGAGGAATTAGCAGGAAATAGGAAGGATATGGCAGGAAACAGGAATAGGTTAGCAGGAACTAGGAAGAGAGGAGTGGTAACATCCATCCCCCAATATTGCTTGGTGTTTGTGTCTGTGGTGGACTTGAGCAGCAATGTTGGAAGGTTTGCACTCATTATTATTCTTGTGTGAAGACAGGCAGTTGAGCCCTCATTAGTTATTTGGGCTTTAGGGCACTTCAACCCAGTTGAGCACTCTCTCCCAGTGTGCCAGAGGCTTTGCATGGCATTGCTTGCAAATGTACCAGGGGTGGATGCAGAGGGGTGGGGGGCACTGGAGGCATGTGCCCCCTCCCATGGAAAGGTGGTGCTCATCTGGCCAGGATAGGCTCTTCTTTTAATGCTCGGGTGCATGCTCCAAACCCTGCAGAACAGATTTGTCAGCAGAAGTTGCTCCATTTATAGAAAAAGGTGCCCATCTGAGTGGAAAAGGCACTGTAGTACATCCCTGCTCAACTAATTTCTCAGCTGAATGTGCTTATCCAGGGAAATGTGCAGTCCACATGATAAACAACCCTATCTGCCACTGAAATATACTAAATTTGACCTGGTTACTTGGTCCAATGACAAGCATTTAAGATGTTTTTTCATGATAAGGCTATGCAAGTAGATTATGATGAGACAGCCAGGTCCATTGGCAATGCAGGACCAACAAGGTCAGAGTAGGGTCAACCAAATTCTCACCCCCAGTAACATGGCAATGATGTGTAATGACCAATGCCAGGGGCTGTCCTGCTCCCTCAATCAGGGATGGATACAAGGTTTTCGCCAAAGACACCCCTTCAGGGACATTTACAGTGGTGCCACAAGGAGAAAATGGTGGCCTTCCAGTTGAATGCTCCAATAATATTACTGGATCAGCCCCTTCCCCACTAGGAATTTTCCATTGGGAGAGGGGGCAGTTCCAAGTATTGCCTAAGTGACAAGTGCATATAAGTCCATTATCCTGATTATTTGGTTAGAGCAGGTGCACCTTCTTCAATAAAGAAGTAAACATAGAAGGAACATCAGTCATCTAATGCACTTTTGGTCATCTAATGCACTGCAAATGTCCCTGAAGGGGTGTCTTTTGGGAAAACCTTCTATCCATCCCTGATTGAGGGAGCAGGACAGCCCCTGGCATTGGTCATTACACATTATTGCCACATTACTGGGGGTGATAATTTGGTTGACCCTACTCTGATCTTGTTGGTCCTGCATTGCTGATGGACCTGGCTTTCCCATCATACCCTTCCCAGCAGAGCTCATATAGAGCTGTTCATTAATAAATGTGCCAGGGATTATGATCAGAAAACACCACAGAAACCTAAAAATGTTTTGTTTTAAAATAAAACATTTCTGTAGAAAATATATTTGATACATTGAAGTCTTCAGGAAACAACACACCTAATAATCATATTCCAACACAACCACATTTTCGTGTTCAGAATACAACAAACCACTATGAAATAATTGTCGGTGTTAAAGTTGCTCTTTGGTTGGTTGGTTATTGGTCTTACGACACGTTGACCGTTGAGTCATAGCGTTGC